>CAUYPO010122254.1:0-20846 GCA_963574435.1 Cheirogaleus major
TCAATAATTTTCCCTAGGCCTAAGTTTTCAGAAGAATTTATCAGGCACTGAAAGTCTGGAACTTGTGATATTGGGAATAAAAGAGCTTCTTTTTTTGCTATGATGTCCTAAATGTGTCAATATCTTAACAGTTATGTCAGACAATTATATAATTGTAGACTTAATCTGAAGACTATAAATGTGATGAACGATAAACAAAACCATTCATTTACATTAAAGAGTCTTCTGGCTCATGTCTGTAATCCTAGCACTTTGGAAGGCTAAAGTGGGAAGACTACTTGAGGTCAGGAGTTCAAGATCATCCTGAGCAAGAGCAAGACCCTGTCTCTACAAAAAAATCGAAAAATTAGCCGGAAATGGTGGCATGCACCTGTAGTCCTAGCGACTCAGGAGGCTGAGGCAGGAAGATCCCTTGAGCCCAGAAGATGGAGGTTGCAGTGAGCTCTGATGACACCACTGCACTCTAGCCTAGGTGACAGAGCAAGATCTTGTCTCAAAAAAAAAATTAAAAAAAGAAGGAAACACAGAAAGTTCCTGGAAAAAGTAAGGATGCTACTTGTGACACTAAAAGAGTAAAACTGAAGTCAGGGGTTCCTGTATGTGGTTTCTGATGAGTTTAATTAATTCTCTGCTTTATCCTGTGTATCTCTAGGCTTCCTCCCCTTATCCTGACTCATCTTACAAAAATCCTCAAGCCTTTTCTCATCTTTTTTAGCTTAACAAGGAACCCTTCCAAAAACATCTTCTGGCCTTGAAATCCACTGCATGAGGCAGGAATCCTAAGCATCCATTCTGAAATATACTAGCATAAACTAAAAAAATGGTGAATAATGGTCATTGAAGAAAAAAACGTTTTAATAAATTTACTGTAGTCTAAGTATATAGAGTTTATAAAACCTACCACAGTATACAGGAATGTCCTAGGCATTCACACACACTCACTACTGACTCACCCAGAGCAATTTCCAATCCTGCAAACTCTTTTCATGGTATACATTTTTTCTCTTTTATATTGTATTTTTACTGTACTTTTTCTATGTTTAGATACACTTATAACTGTGTTA
Organism: Cheirogaleus major; assembly: GCA_963574435.1. Classification (NCBI taxonomy): domain Eukaryota; kingdom Metazoa; phylum Chordata; class Mammalia; order Primates; family Cheirogaleidae; genus Cheirogaleus; species Cheirogaleus major. Next base: position 1,065 of record CAUYPO010122254.1, read on the forward strand.
CAACTGCTTACAATATTCAGTACAATAACATGCTGTTCAGGTTTGTAGCCTAGAAGCAATAGGCTATACTATATAGCTTACCTGTGTAGTAAGCTATACTTACTATCTGGGTTTGTATAAGTACACTCTACAATGTTCACATGATGACAAAAATGCCTAATGGTGCATTTCTCAGAACATATTCCTGTCATTAATGGATGTGTGACTGTACTTGAATTTAAATATTTCCTAAATTATTTGCTCTTTTTCAAGAATCTAGGCAAAGCATATTTCTCTAGCAAGAAGAAAATATGTATCTTACCTTGGACATAGATAGCATATTCACATAACCCCTGAGTCTCCTGAAGCTGTTCTTTGATAACAGCCTGAAAGAGGAAGAAAAATACTTCTGAACAGTGGTTAAGTTTCTTCAAGTCTTTAAGAAAAGGTAGACACAGCTGGGTGTGGTAGTTCACGCCTATAATCCTAGCACTGTGGGAGGATCACTTGAGGCCAGGAGATCAAGGTTACAGTGTGCTGTGATTGCGCCACTGACCTTCAGCCTGAGCCTCTAAAAAAATTAAAAAAAAAAAAAGAAAGAAAGAAAAGATAGACATGGACAAGGGGTACCTGTAAGAAGCCTAGGGTACTAGTAATGACTAATAAAGTAGTTTATTCAGTCTTTTAAATCACACCTCTCTTCTTATAATTACTTATTTTATCTAGAACAGGGATTAGCAAACTATGGGGCTCACAGGCCCCATACATTTTTGTACAGCTCTCAAGCTAAGAATGGTTTTTATATTTTTAAAGGATTATTTAAAAAAATAAGATGATGATGAGTAAGAGATAGAGACTATATGTGGCCTGCAAAGCCTAAAATATTTACTCTCTGGCCCATTACAGAAAACATTTGCCAACCCCTTTCTAAAATCTAACTAGGAAAGCTAAGAAAAATATGAAAAAATTTCCAAGTAATATCACACAAGGAAAAGAAAGAAAAGCTCTCCAGATCCATACTGGTACTAAATGTTATTAGTTCCGTGCCTTGCCATAGGTATAAATGCCACAGGTATAAATGAAAAACCACAGCCTGAGGATTACAAAGCTCCAAGTGCCAAAAAAGACAACACCAATGATATATTTTGCATGTTAGTATCACTATTGTCTGTTAGCAAGTTTGTAACATACATGGTATGTTACCAAAGAGATAAATAGACAAAGACACGGAAATACCAATGGTTTTTAGATATATAAATGATGATCAACCTCACCATAATAAGAGAACTATAAAATAAAATTAAATGAAATACTGCTTTCCACCTATCCAAAGATCAAAAAGTTAGATAATATACTGAGTTGAACATCTGTCTCCACCAAAAGACCAGCAAGTCACAAAGAATGGCTGCCCTTTCAGTTTGGTCTTTACATGAGAAGACACATGGAACATACCTGAACCTGACCCACAGCCTACAGTCATACCCAGCCAAGCCACAGCCAATCTGAAAGCCCATGAGCAATTAATAAATGTCTGTAGGAGGCCACTGCAATTTTGAGGTTGTTTGTTAAGCATAACTATCATAGTAAAAGGTAACCAATACACAAAATGCGGGGAAACAGGAATTCATATATTATTACTGGGCTATAAATTGCCACATTCTGTGTAGCCTAGCTAACAGCCTGCTTCACATTTTCTCTGTCACTGCAATCTCTCACCTTGCATGCTACGTAATCCTTCCGGATATAGTGGAGATGTATCAACCAGTTCTGCTTCTCCAAAATAGGAAAATCTGGAGCTAGGTAACATATTTTGACAAAACAAACAACACAATCATTAGATTTTCTCCTTTAGCATTGTCCTCATGTCTAAACTAACCATAAGCATACTGTAGTATCACATTAAATTCTTCATGCTGCTGACTGTAAGATTACAGTACATAAAAATGTATAAACTATTAAACTAAGAGATATATGTCCTACTATTAAACACTGAATATATATTTCTCTTGAGTTTTTGTGGCTTACAATGCCAGTCTCTCAAATGATAACTTGGCCTGAAAAATGTAAAATCATCTTTTGTCTCTTCTCCTTTAATTCTTTCTTCCTGATTCCAAAGGTGAATAGAAAGGCTTTCTAAAGGACATTTCAGGAATGTTACTAACAAATCATATGTAACACAGTTAATATCACATCTGATAGATCAGAGTACCAAAAATATTTTAAGTAGTTAAATATAATCTTTAGAAATAGTTCAAATGGGAACATTATGCTGTTACCTAGGAATGAAAAGTCAACAATGAAAAAGTTCCATTTGAGTCACTGAAAATGGCTCCTGAGACAGAAACCATAAAATGAGTTACTTGCCCACTGAAATCAAAAGTTTAAAATACAGGTAAAATTTCATTAAGAAATTACTTTTCTATGGTAACACAGAGTAGAAGGATCCACGTCAACCTCAAAATAGTGAAGATCTTAAGGAAGGGAGAGGGAGGAAGGGGATTAGGAAAAGATAAAAAGGAGACTTTAACTCTTTAATGCATATTTCTCAAAAATAAAAATAAAAAGCTTTAAAGTAAACATGGCTACATGTTTTTATTTATTAAATGTGGCCAGTGTATTTGTATTATTTTTTGTGAACTTTAATATATGTTTGAGAAAGTCCTTGATTTTTAAAAATGTAAAAGAAAAGGAAGAACAGAGGAAGAGAGGGAAATGATTTATAATCTATTTCTTCATGTTTCAGAACCTTAGGAAAAAACACCTACAGAAAACCTAAGACTTATATGTTCGCAATATGACAGAAAGGGAAAAAAGCTTATTGTAACCAATAGTTAATGTTACCTGAACACAAAAATTAAGAAGTAATGCTATCTACTGCTTCCCAATAGGGAATATCCATGGAATATATAAGAGAAAATTATGCCAGAAAGTATAGATAGGATTTTATATGCCAGGAGAAAGAAAAAAGATAAAATTATAAGCAATAACTCTTCATCCTCCAATTACATATGTTCTCTTAGTAGGCCCACACTTTCTAGTCAGTAAGGGCCTATTGGAGATTATCCTAAGACTTTGGTTTCCTTTATTCCCACACCACCACGCCCCACCCACCACTGTCTCATCAGTCACCAGATCTTAGCCATTCATATTCTGCCTAACCACATCCAGAATTAAATTTTCTTTTAAAAGCCATACAAATCACCAAGATTAAAGATGTGTGTGTGTGTGTGTGTGTGTGTGTGTGTGTGTGTGTAAAGTGGATAAAGAAGTGCATCATAATGAATAGTTCTGGGACAGGTGGCTTACTAATAATCTTGGACCAAGTCTCAATTATATGGCCTACCTCTCTGTCACCTACCCACTAAAGAGTGAAAGAGAAGAAGGCACTGAACTCTTTTGAGTTTATAATATCACTAAGTATCATTGCTTCTACAGCCTAAAATAAAATTTACAAAATGAGACTTTGGAAGTCTTGCCTGTTATTAAACTCTCACAATTAAAGACAAATCATGTTTTGTGCTCACTGGGTGAAGACTGGAGAAAAAAATGTTCAATTTACAAGATAGCTCAAGAGCCCAGAGGCTCATGAAATGGAGCTCTAGGGATGAGAAGAAGGGAAGGCATCACCAAATCCAAGTGCTAAAGGTCCTTTCACACTCCTAGAAATAGAGTTAAAAGAACTCTAGCTTTATTAAAAATTTTAGAGAACATTTCAGTGCCCCATAATTGTCCTATTATCCAATATGTGACCCTGGGAAATTTACAATTTCCTCATCTGTAAAATAGAGATCCATTCATTCATTCATTCATTTAATGAATATTCTCTATGTGCCTACCATGTGCCAGGCACTGGGGATACAGAAGTGAATAAAATTTACTCCCTGATTTCAAGCAGCTTATAATGGGAGATGGGGGGGTGGGGTACTATCAGAAGGGATAGATAATACAATGTTATACTTATAAGTGATATTTTTCCATGGAGAAAAATAAAGCAGAAGAGGGGAAGAGACTACAAGGCAGGGAGTTACACTTTTTTTTTCAACAGGCTGGCTGCAGACGAATTACACTTTTAAATGGGAGGGTCAGGGAATAAAATACTCATCCCCATAAAATACTCAATCCCCAATGTGAGGATTAAATGCCTTAATATGCATAAAGAGGCTCAAATAATGCCTGGTACATAGTAGCCCTATGGGACTACTTCATAGTAGCCCTAAAGAATTGTTAGCTACTGTTGTTGCTGTTATTTTTATTATCCTTATTATTTAGGTATTCTCAAAGATGAGGGAATTCTGGATACCTCAGAAATCTCTACAGTCTATGAATCCTGAATTTACAATTAGAATTTTACCTGTAAATGTAGAGGCTGAATTTCTTGTATTCCAAATCATTGTACACTCCAATGGAATACTGGATGGGATACTCGAATGGGGATACTGGTTCTTATATGTTTTTGCAGGTATTATGACAATTACTATAATATTTCAAAGATCCTTCAAAATAGATAGGCATGTAAATGCAAAGTAGAGCCTACTCTACTTTACAACAAAGCACAGTGGTCATTTCTGATGCTACACTTTAGGAGCCTATGTTACCACAGAGGTCAGGAAGCCAGTTGTGCGAGGAAGACAAGGTAATGCCCTTCAGCCGGTTGGAAAAAAGACCTCATTCATAACCCAGCTCCCTCACTACCCCTCCACCATAACCAAGGCAGTGGGATGGAAGGCTGGCAACCTAGCAACAATACTCTCTTGCCCCGTTCTACTCCTTTATGACATCTCTTCCCCTTCTTTCTCCCTTTAAGGATGCACCCAACTTATATTTAATTATAAATAACTTCGTAACACTGAATAACATGACACCTCAAGAATTCTCCTGTTTTTTTTTTTTTTTGTCCAGGTGCTAAATTCTCTTAGGAATGACCCTAACACAAACTTTTACATTAAACTTTGATTAATGCTAGGGATAGTATCCTGGGTATGAGTGCTAAGCAGAAAACTAGTATGGTCCAGATTTGCAGTTAAAAAATTTCCTAAAATGACCCAGGCTTTTGCAAGTATATTGCAAATGAAGCCTTCTTTTTTAAAGGATCTCTTCCAGGACTAGCAGATATGTACATAGTACATAAAAGTCTTTATATGTAGAATTCTGATCTTGATTTAGTACCAGCCTTCTATGGGACCTAGGGCAAGTTATTTTACCTCTCTGGGCCTCCATTTTTCCTCTATAATTTTCACTAAAAAATATGAAAAATCTGAAAGTGGCCATTCAATAAATTTTAATTTCCTCATGCCAAATTGGAATTATAACACTTTTCTACCTCAATATGATATTTGGGACATCAAAATATATAATAATAAATCTTTAAAAGAATGTGAGTATAGGACATGTCTATTACTATCATTTTGACCCTGTATCAGAGTCTAACAGGAAATCACCTGAGGGACTTCAGTGCAGAGAACAGGTGATGGAAGAAATGGGAGACTCAACAGGGAATGGTGAGACAAATCAGAGGTTTGCATGAGCTTAGTCACTATCACCCCTGGGCCTGAAAGATGAAGGGAGGAAATGTGTTGCTACCAGTAACCAGGGCTGGAGTTACCTCAAGATTGCTGAAAACAAGATTGCCTAACTTGCAGGTGCAACAGAATTCGAGAAGTTTCCAGAGATAGCCCTAGTCCTCCAACTCCCTAAGCAAAAAGAAAGGGGCAGGAAGCCCTGGCTTCTCCTTCCTCTTCCCTTCTAATCTCCTGCTCGTTCCTCCCATTTGCTAATCCAGCCAGAAATTGCTAACACAGGTGCAGAGAACAGGTGATGGAAGAAATGGGAGACCTAATAGGGAATGTTGAGACAAATCAGAGGTTTGCATGAAGGAAAGGAGGCCGCAAGGGTCAGCTCCTCACAATATCAAGCGAAGAAGGCAGGGAATGGATCTGAGGGCAAACAGGTCCAGGATCAGGAGAAACATCAACTCTGTTGAGGAACATAAATGATGACGAGGGAGAAAAAGACTGGGCTGAATTGGTATTGACTAAAGGATACATACTAGAAGCTGGCTTTTAATTTTTGTATTAAATTGCTGCTATCCAGTTTGTGTCTCATGAGCTTAAAATGGGATGAGGAGGAAGAAAAGTCATATACAAGATCAGTTAACTATGGCTTTACTGTATATACTAGATTCTTTAAAATTATTTTACTTCCTCAAATCAAAATTATTATATTGTATCCTTTTTAGAGCCGCGTGTGTGTGTGTGTGTGTGTGTGTGTGTGTGTGTGTGTGTGTATGTGTATCTCAAAGTGTTTTCTCCCCTATTTATTTATTCCACTGAATGTTCCCATAGGGCCAGTGAGTTATACAATTCAAGGACTATATCCACATTACAAATGAGGAAATTAAGGCTCTAGCAGAGGTCCTCAAACTTTTTAAACAGAGGGCCAGTTCACTGTCCCTCAGACCGTTGGAGGGCCGGACTATAGTTTAAAAAAAAACTATGAACAAATTCCTATGCACACTGCATGTATCTTATTTTGAAGCAAAAAAACAAAACGGGCAAAAACACCCGGCGGGCCGGATAAATGTCCTCGGCAGGCCGCATGTGGCCCGCGGGCCGTAGTTTGAGGACCCCTGCAGAGGCTAAGTAATTTGCCCATGTTGAACAGCTAGTTAATAAAAGAGGTAGGACTATAACTCAGGTCTCCAAGGTGCTCATTAAACTATACCAAGTTTCTGCCCAATTGTAAAGGACTTTCTAATTTTAAAATGCAAATGTTTGGGTTGTTAACTAGACACAACTTAGCAACACAAAATTAATTATGATTTTAAAGTTTTTCCACTATTATAAAAGGCAGAACACAACTTTTAATATATGCAAGTAGCAAGATTTTCAAATGGTTTTTAAAAATAACTAGTTGTTTTTTTAAAAAAATACATACTTATGGTAAAACAAAATTCAAAGGGCACAGAGGATATTAAATAAAAGATTCTTTCCATTTCTCCCCTTACCAGAGATGAACAGTTTCTTGAGTGTTTTCAAGGAATTTCTATGCATATATAAGCATATGAGCAAATGTGTGTGTTTATTATATTATATTATTTTATGCAAGGAGATATTATATATTAGACGTATTTGGAAAACTGCTAATATTTACTGAACCTAAATATAGCCTTCCCAGTGACCCTGCAATCCTACTCCTTGGTAGAAGTTTTTTGTACCAAAAACATGTACAAGACTCTTCATAGTGGCAGTATTTATAACATCTCAGAATGAAAATATCCCAAGTGTTCATCAAGAATAAAATCAATAAACTAAGTTGGAGCCCCACAATGGAATACTATATAACAATGAAATGAACAACCAACCACTACTACACACAACATAAACCTCACAAACATAATTTTGAGCAAAGAAGCCACACATTAAAAAGTACATACTGCATGATTCCATTTATATAAAATTAAAAAGCAGGCAAAGCTGATCTTCAAGACAGAAGTCAGATACAAGTAACCACCTTTGGGAAGGTGGTTAATCACTGGTAGGGAACAAGGAGGAGGCCTGTGGATGTTTGTGATGTTCTATACCTTAATCTAGATGATTACATGGGTATGTTCTCTTTGTAAAAACTCACTGAGCTGTATAATTATAATTTATGCACTTTTCTGTATATATGCTATATTTCAATAAAAAGGTATCAAAAATGACTGAGTCAAATTAAACTGCAATATCAATGCAGGAGGAGGGGACACACAACTCAATTTGGGGTAAGGGTCAAGATTTCCTAGACAAGACATAGAAGGCATTAATCATAAAAGAAAAAAAATTAATTAGCCTTCATCAAATTTAAAACTTTTGATCAAAAGAAGCATTAATAAAATGAAATGGTAAGACACAGACTGGGGAAAAGTACTCATAATACATATAACAGACAAATGACTTATATCCAGAATATACAGAGAATTCTCACAAATCAGTAATAAGAAAACAACCCAATTTTAAAATGGGCAGAAAAACCTTGAGCAGGTACTTCATGAAAGATTAGGACCTGGCCAGATGCAGTGGCTCATGCCTGTAATCCCAGTACTTTGGGAGGCCAGGGCAGGAGGATCTCTTGAGGCCAGGAGTTCAAGACCAGCCTGGACAACTAGAAAGACCCTGTCTCTACAAAATATAGAAAAATCAGCTGAGTGTGGTGGTGCATGTCTATAGTCCCAGCTACTCAGGAGGCTGAGGCAGGAGGATTGCTTGAGCCCAGGAGTTTGAGGTTGCGGTGAGCTATGATTATGCTACTGCATTCTAGTCCCAGCGACAGAATAGAGATGCTATCTCAAAAAAATAAAGAAGAAAAATAAAATAAAATAACTACTGATATATATAACAACATGGATAAATCTCAAAAACATTATGTTGTGCAAAAGTTGCCAAAAGCTAAATAACAGATAGTGTATGGTTCCCCTTGTATGAAGTTCAAGCACAATTTATAGGAAAGCTCAAAATCAATTTACGGAGACAGAAATCAAACTGCATGTGGGGAAGTAAAGCAGAAGACTCACTAGAAAGGGGCCTAAGAAACTTTCTGGGAGACAAAAATGTTTAACTTGATCTGGGTGATAATTACATGAATATAAAAATGTACATGAGTATATATTTTGGCCAAAATTCAAGAGTGTATACCTCAGATTTATAAATCTTACTAGCACTAAAACTGAAAAATATGGAAAAAATATGATGTATATACTACTTTCCATTTAAATTAAAAGTTAACAATATTCCTCAAAAAATTATACAAAATTATCATATGATCCGGCAATTCCACTTCCAGGTGTATACCCAAAAGAATTAAAAGCTGGGACTCAAACAGTATCGGTACATCAATATATCTAGCACGATTACTGACAACAGTCAAAAGGTGGAAACAACCCAAATGTCCACAGATGAATGGATAAACAAAAAGTGATACACGCATACAATGAAATATTTAGCCTTAAAATGGAACAAAACTCTAATACAGGTTATAACACAAATGAACCTTGAAAACATTACACTAAGTATAATGACCCAGACACAAAAGGGCAAATATTGTATGAGTCCACCTTTATGAGGTACCTAGACTAGTCAAATTCATAGAAATCAAAAGTAGAATGGTTGCTGCAAGGGGGTAGGGGAAGTGTGGAATGCAGAGTTATTGTTTAATGAGTACAAAGTTTCAGTTTGAGAAGATGAAAAAGTTCTAGAGATGGAGGTGGTGACAGTTACAGAGTAATATGAATTTACTTAATGTCACAAAACTGTACATTTGAAAATGGTAAATTTTGTTATGTATATTTTACCACAATTAAATAACAAACAACAGGCCAGGCGCAGTGGCTCACGCTTGTAATCCTAGCACTCTGGGAGGCCAAGGCGGACCGATCGCTCAAGGTCAGGAGTTCAAAACCAGCCTGAGCAAGAGTGAGACCCCCGTCTCTACTAAAAATAGAAAGAAATTAATTGGCCAACTAAAAATATATAGAGAAAAAATTAGCTGGGCATGGTGGTGCATGCCTGTAGTCCCAGCTACTCGGGAGGCTGAGGCAGGAGGATCGCTTGAGCCCAAGAGTTTGAGGTTGCTGTGAGCTAGGCTGACGCCACGGCACTCTAGCCCAGGCAGCAGAGCAAGACTGTCTCAAAAAAAAACAAACAAACAACAATGCTCGGCTTATCAATTTAAGCAAAAGCCAGGTTACAATGAACTTAGAGAAGAATCAGAGTTAAGGATACAAAAACAAATAAGATAAACTAGCTTTTCAAAAAGCAAATCAATGAAAGTTATTCACTACCACAGTAAAACAATGAGGTGAGATAACTGTTTATCAAAGACCCTGTTTAGTTTCACATGGATTGTAGACTGAATTAAGTCACAACTAAACTACCTTCTAACTCTACAATTCTGTATACGCAAGAACCAAAACTGGCAAAAGGAAAAGATTAATTAAGTTAAAAGCATGCATAGTATCTACGAAATCACTTTTGGGAACCAAATATATAGACAGTAATTAGTCTGTAGAAGAAATTGTTATATATAGTATAGGAAATGATATATTTCCAGAATATGTATAACATTCCCAATTTCTACAAGCTTTAAATTACATATATAAAAATACTCTAAGGAAAATAACCCAAATGTCCATCAACAGAAAAATTGATTAAAGTGTGGTATATACAAATACTAGAATATTATTCAGTCTTAAAAAGGAATGAAATTCTGTCACATGCAACAACAGAGATGAACCTTGAAAATAGTATGCTGAGTGAAACAGGCTAGACACAAAAGGGCAAATATTGTACGATTCTACTTATGTCCAATATCTGGAATACCCAAATTCATAGATACAGAAAGTAGAATGGAAGTTACCAGGGTCTGGGGAGGGAGTGGGATTGGGGATTTACTGTTTAATAGGTACAGAGATTCTATTTGGGCTGATGAAAAACTTCTAGAAATGTATAGTGGTAATGGTCACACAACTCTGTAAATGTACTTAATGCCAGTGACTGGCACACTTAAAAATGGTTAAAATGGTAAATTTTATTTTGTGCATATTTTACCACAAAAAATATATGCTACATCCCATAACCCATTTTACCAGAAAGGCGCATAAGTTTCTGAACCCCATTGGGGGATTGAATCCTCATTTTCTGAGGCTCCCAGTGAATACACTTTAAATAAGCGTTTCTCTCACTAATCTGCTTTATTGTGAGTTGATTTTCCAGCGATCCTTCTGAGGGCGAAGGAGAAGTTTTGCCTTACAGCTATTTCAGAAAAGACTTACTCTCCAGTTTAAGCCAAATCATGAGATAAGCAGCCTAAATTATTTTGCAGATTGATGCCTGTAGCTTTCTGGGGGAAGCTGGGGGGGCAGGGAAGCGAAGGATAACTCCTATATGAAAAGGCAGCATTCAAAAACTATAAAAATCTTAAAGTCTAACATTATTAAAATTAATTTTTACACATCCAAAGATATCACATTTGAAAACAAACCCACAAGGTGACAGAAGATATTTGTCACATAGATATTTGCTGACAAAGGGTTATTAAAAGTTTTATATAAAAAATGCAAATCATAAAAATCCTAGAAAATACAAAAAAAATTACTCTACTAAAAAATACTCTAAAAGCAGATATCAGACTGAGATCAAGTTCCTCACATATTAAATATATTGTCTCAGGTTGTGGATAAAACTCACCCTCAGCTGTAGCCACCCCAAAATGGGTAAGGTCTTCAATGGAGACTCCTTTAAGGAAGGAAATAAACCCATGAAGTAATTCAATTCACTCACTTCAAAGATGGGTAAGATCCTCACTTGAAAGCCAGAAAAAAACACCTGCGGTCACACCACAGGGAGAAAAGAAGAGGACTTAAGTAGTCCCGTGCAGAATATTATTTTCTCAGAACCATCGAGTAGTTCTGATAAACAATTCCAAATAAGAAGTTGCTTATTCTTGAAAATATCCTGACATATTTGGATAAAAATCCCAAACAGAAAACTGTTTATCCCTTCCACAGTATGCACTACTCACCACTCTCAAAACTAAAGAGTCAAGCTAGGATATGGGCCTCTCAAGCTAAGGAGGAAAGGCTGGGGGATAGAGGACAACAGCCACTCTCAGTCAGAATGCCTCTCACTGCTACTTATTCAAATAAAATCTCTTTGCTTGCTAATTCAACTTCTGTGTGAATTCTTCATGTTACACTCACCAACTTCAAGAATTATACTATATAACCAGAGCAGTAGTTCTCAATTGGGAACAATTTTACCCCACAGGGAACATTTGGCAATATCTGGAGACATTTTGGTTGTCACAACTGAGTGCTACTGGCATCTATGAGATAGAGGCCAGGGATGTATGTATTAACCATCCTATAATATACAGGACAACTACAACAAAGAATTATCTTGCCCAAAATGTTATTAGTGCCAAAGTTGAAAAAAAACTGATCTAGAGGTTAAAAAGAATCTAAAGATTTCACAAAATGTGACAGCATTTTGTCCAAAATATGAATTTGATTTTTAATTTGTTAATTAAGGTTCATTAATCCTTAAGGATATTTTTCTTGTTTTCTTAATACTTCCCTGTATTTACAAATTGCAATAATAATCTTATACTGATTTTCTCATCAGAAAACCATAAACTTGGCCGGGCATAGTGGCTCACACCTGTAATCCCAACGTTTTGGGAGGTCAAGGTGGGAGGACTGCTTGAGGCCAGGAGTTCAAGACTAGCCTTGGCAACATAGCAAGACCCCATCCCTACACAAAATTTTAAATATTAGCCAGATGTGGTTGCATGTGCCTATAGTCCTAGTTACTTAGGAGGCTGAGGCAGGAAGATTGCTTGAGCCCAGGAGCTCGAGGCTGCAGTGAGCTATGATTGTGCCACAGTGTGCCACAATCTGTGCCACAGATATACCCCAGTCTGGGTGACAGAATGAGATCCTGTCTCCCTAAAAAGAGAAAAGAAAAAAAAACTCATGAACTTAAGTTTTTAAATAAAAGCCATTAATCTTTTCCCTTTTTTATAACAGTCTATTTGGCTTAAGACAATTTTCCTTCAGGCTGGCTGCGTCTGTATTTTTTCTATTCACATTTTATCCATTATTGCTCTGTATCTGGGATAGAAGTGACCAAAACTTGAGTTTATTGCACCGTCTTAACTGGAAGCCCAATCTGACATAAGAATCCATGAGAAGTTACTGAGTAATAGTTAAACAAAGTATTACACAAAACAAACTATTTTCTGATATCCTGTTCAGAGTCAACAAATTCATGTACCTGTATAGTATAAAATTTGTGATCCAGATATTTATACCATTTTATTTATATAACAATAAAATTATCATAAAAGGCAGAAAGAAGGAAAAGAGAAGTGATCAGTAGTAACACTACAGCCAAAGAATCAGACTAAACACAAATTTTAAAAAAGAGATGACACACATGATGATGGAAACAACTGTCTGCTAGAACTGCTGCTGGTTCCTAATACAACACTGTCGGGGGGTGGGAGGGGATTGTCTGAAGTTCCTGTGCTTCCTTATTTTCTCATGTATCTTTACAACACTTACAGCACTTATCTGTTTTTCTGTACTGTGTAGCCAGTAATGACTTTCTTGACTCCTCTAAATTCATTCCATATCAGTTGATTAATTGAAATTAATCAATGGTAATCCTATCTCCCTTATCCATGACTGACTGGCAGGCCAATTGATTTGGTGCAATGAAAACTATTCTTAGAAGATCTAGGGAAAAAGTCTTTTTTATTTTTAAAAGAGCACTAAGGGAAACCAGACCATATCCCTGTCACTGGAAAAAAGGAAACTGAATGCTACCAGCATCTATAATTCAGGAAAAAGTAGGCACTGGACAGCAGAGTGTAATGGCAGAAAGAACTACGGCCTTATTATATAACCCTGACATTATTAATTTGCTGGAACAACCCTAGAACCCACTCTAATTCTGGACTTCCTCTTACATAAGTCAATAAATTTCCTTACCACTTCTGCTGTTTACTGCTGAAAGCAACTCACTAAAACTTTGCCTGAAAAAAATATGAACACACCCTTCATATAATCCTATATTACACATTTCTTACTTTTGTTATATTATACACATCATAGAGAGAAATGCTGTAGGTACTTCATGTTCATAGTGAGAGTATGAATAGCCATTTTGGAGAGTAGCTTGGCAGAATTATTAAAATTTAAAACATACATATCTTTTTCCCAGCAATTCACAAGGACTCATGTACAAGAATGTTCATTACAGCAAATAGTAGTGAAAAACTGGAAACTACTTAAATGCTATCACAAGGAAAAGAAACTATAATATATCCATACTATGGAATATTATGTTTTAAAATGAGGTGATCTTTACCTACTAACATGGAAAACCCTCCAAGATGTACCGACCTAGCAAAATATATGATAGTTACAATTTATCTAAAACACCCACATAACAGTAAACTATATATTTGTATTGTTAATTACATACACACATACACACTGTATAAAAGACTGAATGAAGCACACTACTACCGTGTTTCCCCGAAAATAAGACCTATCCATAAAATAAGCCCTAGCAGGATTTCTAAGCATTTGCGCAATATCAGCCCTACCCCGAAAATAAGACCTAGTGATGGGCGTGGCTACACAGCATATCTACACAACCCATGCATTTCATCGCAGAGCGGTAAAGAAGATGAGCAGCCCTTCTCATCTGCCCCATTGTGTGACAGCTACTATCCCAGAGGTGACCGGAAAGGTGTGGGCAGCCCCACCAACAAGGTCGGCTCCCCCTGTCAGGTCCTGGCCATCCTGTGCATGCTGCAAGTTGAGGCTTTGAGGGGAAAATAACACATCCCCTGAAAATAAGCCCTAGGGTGTCTTCTTGAGGAAAAATAAATATAAGACCCTGTCTTATTTTCAGGGAAACACAGTAGTAACTGATTACTTCTGGACTGGATAGTGATTTAACGAGTATTTTAGCTTTCTTGAAGTTGTTCAAACTTTTTACAACTAGAATAAATTCATATATGCCTGATATGTAAGCTTATAATGTATAAGCAGTTTAAAAATAAAATACAAATATGTAAAATTAGAAAAGATACATACTCACTATAAAAATTTTGAAAATATGTAAAGGAACAACAAAAAAATTTAAATCTCCCATGTTCACATCACTTACAGATAATCACGGTAATCATTTTTTACCATATTTCTAATATTTTTATATGTACTTTTAAAGTGAGATAATTATCTGAAGACAATCTTAAATCCCACTTTTAAATAATAAACATTATCTTAAATAGTTGCATAGTATTTATTTGCATGAATTAATCATCACTTAGTCTTGTTTCACTGCTGAATGTATAGGTTGTTTCCAATAAGTCACTGCTATAAATAGTGAGTAATGAACACCTCTGATTTTGAAAAATCTTATATATGTTTAGGATACTTTGTTGGAATATATTTTTAGAACAAGAAGTGCTAGTTTAAACAATATGAATGTTAAAGTTCCTGATACTCACAAAACTTCTATCCAGAAATACTTCATCAAATCATACTTCCACACTTCTATGAGTTTAAGGGTGTTTAACATGATAATTTTAAAATAATTTCTACATCATTATTATAACTCACTTCACATAAAACAGTGAAGAAAAAAAGAGATGATGCTTGGCTAAAACTTTAATTCCAAGACTACACTCTTTCAACAGTTCCTTTAAATCTGCCTTCCTTTTCAGACTAAAGAGAAAGAAAAAAATGTGGAAAAAGTCTTGTTTTTTTTAAAAAACCAAATGGTATTGAACAGAGTTCTTAGAATCAAATTTTTAAAGAAAATTCTAAAATAACTGAAGTACACATTTCTTAAAAAAAAAAAAAAAAAGACACAAACCCATCACTATTAAGAAGGGCTGTCCTCAGCCAGATGCGGTGGCTCACACCTGTAATCCTAGCACTTTAGGAGGCCAAGGCAGGAGGATTGTTTGAGGCCAGGAGTTCAAGACCAGCCTGAGCAAGAGCAAGACCCTGTCTCTACAAAAAATAGAAAAATTAGCCAGTGGTGGTGGTGGCTCACACCTATAGTCCCAGCTATTCAGAATGCTGAGGGAGGAAGATCGCTTTAGTCCAGGAGTTTGAGGCTGCTGTGAGCCATGATGAGCCACTGCATTCTAGCTGGGGTGACAGAGTGAGACTTTGTCTCAAAAAGGGAAGGGGAAGGGGCAGGGGGAAAGGAAAAGAATCAACATTGTTATATGCTTATGGATTTGATCCAAAAGGCTGTCTTTTATTGAAATAACTATAAAATTGTTTTTATTTTAAGTAATTTCAGGTTTAAAGAAAAGCTGAAAAAGCAGTGCAAAGAATTCCTATAAAATTTTCTATCACAGTCCCCAAATGTAAGATTTTACCACATTTCCTTTTTTTAAAATTTTTTCTAACTAGTGACTTCAGTAGCTCTTATACCACATTTTCTTTATCATTCTCTTTATAGATACAAATACATACATTTTTCTCTCATCCTAGAGTCCAAAGGCATAAATTTTTTTCTGAAAGATTTTTCAGAAAAGTGCAAACATAATTCCTTTGATCCCCAAAAAACTGTATTTTCTTAAAAAAAAAATTCTCTTACCAAAATCAGCATTAATACAATAATATTCCTAGCACGCTGGGAGGCTGAGGCAGGTGGATCACTCAAGGTCAGGAGTTTGAAACCAGCCTGAGCAAGAGCGAGACCCTGTCTCTACTAAAAAAATAGAAAGAAATTAATTGGCCAAGTAAAAATATATAGAAAAAACTAGCCGGGCATGGTGGCACATGCCTGTAATCCCAGCTACTCGGGAGGCTGAGGCAGAAGGATTGCTTTAGCCCAGGAGTTTGAGGAGTTTGCTGTGAGCTAGGCTGACACCATGGCACTCTAGCCGGGGCAACAGAGTGAGATTCTGACTCAAAAAAAAAAAAAATACAATAATATTATCTATCCTACCATTCTTATTCAAATTGTGACAAATGTTCTAACATTTCCTTCAGAACAAAAGAAAAAAGTTTGCGACTTAAAATATATTTTTAAAGATATTTTTCTGCTCTAGAATGAAATCTATGAACAGGTGCTATATTTAGCTGCCATATCTCCATATCTTTGTCTTTTATGACCTTGGCATTTTTTTTTTTTTAGAAAATGCAAGCAAGTTATTTTGTAGACTGTCCTTCAATTTGGATTTGTCTAATATTTCCTCATGATTATATTGAGATGTGTATTTTTGGTAGGAATACCATAGAAGTGATTTAGGAAGCACAGAATATCGATGTATCCCATTATTGTGTTTAACCTTTATCACTTGGTTAAGGTGATGTTTGGGAGGTTTCTTAACTATAAAATTACTACTTTCCCCTTTACAATTAAAAAAGTATCTTATGGAAAGATACTTAGAAATTTATGTAAATATCTTGTTTCTCATGAAACTATTACCCCCTAGTCTTAGCATCCATTGAGGTCCTGCATGAATCAATTATTACTGTGATGTTGTCAAGTGGTAATTTTTTTTTTTTATTTGCAAGTGTGAAACGAAGTTTATTGAGGAAGGACAAGATAGGTTTACAAAGCAAGAGCAAGATGTATTCGCCACAGATAACGAATGGGCCCCTGTCATAACAAAAGGGCCCAAATGGTAACTTTCTAATTCTATCATTCCTTCTTCATTTATTAGATTTATATGATGTTATTAATTGTCATTCTATTATAAGGAAGACCTTTTTCTTATTATTTATTCATATATTTATATCAGTATGGACTGGTATATTCTTATTTTATTCAATGTGTTATAAGTCATTACTATGATTATTTGAGGCTTATATCACTCCAAAATTGGTCAGGGGCCAGTGAAAGCCCTTCAAGCTGGTTCCTATGTCTTTTTGACAAAACCTCATCACTCTATAAGCCATTCCTTACTTTCTGGCACAATATGTGCCAGGTTCAAGTTGCATTTTCCTAGCCCTAGCCATAGATTAGCTATTTCTTCGAGGATCCCTGGTTCCTTTTACTGAAGAATGATATTTAGAAACTAAAATCTGAGCACTAGCTGTGTTTATTGCTACTAAGGTGTCATTGCTTCTAACCCTTCTCAGTGGACAGAATTAAAGAAAAAAAAATTCTGTGTCTACATATCTATATTAAAAATCTTGAGTTCAATACTGATACCTCCAATTCCAATCCAATACCTCAGGGTTCAGTCTAACCTTTCCTCTCTCAAAACTACATAACTCCTTTCTCCAAATGTAAGAAAATGTGACTCTAATAAACCATAATATATTTGCTTCTGTTTGTATTCTAAGTTTAAGTTTTTTTGTTTTTCCAATCTTTGCTGATATAAATACATGAGTCTAAAAGTCAGAACTACACAGAAAGTCATACTTACAGAAGTATCACATACCTCATCCTTTCTACCATATTTCAACACAAGCTACTGTAGATAGCCAATCTCATTTGTTTCTGATATATCCTGGCATCTTTTTTTATGTCCCTTTCTTTCTTAACAAAATGTAGCATATGGCTAATACTCTTTTATACTGTGCTTTTTTTCCCCCTCCCACATAACAATTTATCTTTAGAAATCACTTCAGGTAATCTCCAGGCACAGTGGCTCACACCTGTAATCCTAGCACTTTGGGAGGCCAAGGGAGAAGGATTGCTTGAGGCCAAGAGTTCAAGATCAGCCTGGGCAACATAGCGAGACATCATTTCTACAAAAAGGAAAAATTAGCCAGGCTTGGTGGCACACACCTGTAGTCCTAGCTACTCGGGAGGCTGAGGCAGGAGGACCACTTGAGCCCAGGAGTTCGAGGCTGCAGTGAGCTAAGATAGTACCACTGCACTCTATGAGACTCTGTCTCAAAAAAAAAGAAAAAGAAAAGAAAAAAAAAATCACTTTGTCAAATTATCAAATCACGGAGATCTTCCTTATTATTTTTATCGTTGCACAGTATTATGTGGATGTACTATAGTTTATTCAAGTACTCTCTCATATGTATGGGTGTTTAAGTTGTTTCTAATATTTTACAATCACAAACAATGCTGCAATGATTAAGTATTAGCTTACTGTCAAAGATATATCTTTAAGGGAAAGTTCTAGAATGTGATTTCTAGGTAAAAAGGCAAATATATATGGAATTTTATTAGATATTGCCAAATTCCCTTCCATAGTAGCTGCAACAATTAAGATTCCTACCAGCAATGTAAGATAGTGCCTGCTTCCCACAGCCTCAAAAACCGAATGTGTAGTTATACTCTTAAATTTTAGCCATCCTGATTAGGTGAGAAATGGAGTATTAGTATAGATTTAATTTGAATTTCTCTTATTCTCAGGATGAATATTTTATATGCCCCAAAGTGATCTTTATATTGTGTGTATATGTGTAAATTGCAATTATATTTTATCCATTTTTTGTTGGGTTTTGGTCCTCTTTCCCCCCTCAAGTTTTAAGAGTTCTTTATATATTAGTCATTATTTGTGATATATGTTACAAATACATCCGCCCAGCATGTTATTTCTGTTTTGTTTTTTCTTATTGTGCCTTTTGTTATGCAAAAACTATTTTATTAAGTCACATCTATCAATCTTCCTTTTATTGTCTCTGACAGTATTCTAGAACTTCCATAGCTTTATATTTTACATTTAGATCTCTAACCCATTTGGAGTTTATTCTTGTGCACTTTATCTTTATCAAAATGGCTATCCACTTGTCCCAGCACCATTTATTAAAAAGCACATCTTGGCCGGGCGCAGTGGCTCACGCCTGTAATCCTAGCACTCTGGGAGGCCGAGGCGGACGGATTGCTCGAGGTCAGGAGTTCAAAACCAGCCTCAGCAAGAGCGAGACCCCCGTCTCTACTAAAAAATAGAAAGAAATTAATTGGACAACTAAAAATATATAGAAAAAATTAGCCAGGCATGGTGGTGCATGCCTGTAGTCCCAGCTACTCGGGAGGCTGAGGCAGAAGGATTGCTTGAGCCCAGGACTTTGAGGTTGCTGTGAGCTAGGCTGATGCCACGGCACTCTAGCCCGGGCAACAGAGTAAGACTCTGCCTCAAAAAAAAAAAAAAAAAAGCACATCTTGACACCAGTGATTTGAGACACCACCTTTATCATATAGTAAATTGCCAAACGTATTTGAGTCTGTCTCTGCTTTCTCTGTTCTATTCCAATGGTTTCTCATTATATTCATGTGCCAGTACCACAGTATTTTAATTAGAGACTTACAGTATTTTTAATAT
>CAUYPO010122256.1:0-11610 GCA_963574435.1 Cheirogaleus major
CTACAGGTGTGTACCACCATGCCTGGCTAATATTTTTATAATTTTAGTTGGCTGGCTAATTTCTTTCCATTTTTAGTAGAGACGGAGTCTCATTCTTGCTCAGGCTGGTCTCAAACTCCTGAGCTCAAGTGATCCTCCTGCCTCGGCCTCCCAGAGTGCTAGGATTATAGGCGTGGGCCATGGTGCCCAGCTAACCCTGGGTTTTAATAGACCCTAGAGCATAAGAATGAGCAGAGGTGGGATGGATGGGTCTCCCCACAAAGCCAGGAGACCAAAGAGCAACAGTCTTAGTAAGCGAACTAAAAAAAAAAAAAAAAAAAAAAAGGCAAGACAAAACCAAACTCTGGCCATGAGGGAGATACTGTTGGCCTCACTTTTGGCTTTGGGTGAAGAAACAAAGATAACCGAATCCCTTGAGAACTCCTGATCATAAACCCACAGTAAAGGTGTTTGCAGGTTTGCAGTTGGAATCCATGCTATCAATCAATCAACCAACCAACCAACAAAGAAACAAAGAGAAACCCTCAAACCAAAAATGTAATTTTAGGTCATTCTCAGGTGGCTGGCGGAAGAAATACCTCAAACCCTCTGTGGGGAAACAGCCTTTCAACTCAGGCTCTAAGAACACTTAGAAAAAACATTCAGAATCAAAACCACTACATACACTAGAAAACATATAAATCATGAATGTAAGGAAAAAAGAAAGACTACACATAAAATTCCCAAACTAGTAGAGAGGAAAAACTGGAAAGTGGGGGAGGGGTCTCCACTAATCTGAAATGAAATGTAATCAATAGAAAGCTTAAAATGAGGTTGTAGGAAGAAACCCAAACACATCAGTAGTCATAATCAAATGAATGAAAATAAACATTTCAATAAGAAATCAAAGATCATTAGCTAACATTTTTTTAAAAACCCAGATCTATATGCTGTTTATGTGAAATACACAAAAATCATAAGGATAGAGAAAGACTGAGAAGAAAAAGATGGACAAAATGTAACAGGTATCTGCTAATCAAAATAAATATAGATACTTATATTTCTACCAACAATACTTCTATAGAGATAAAGGTCACTACGTTTCCATAAAAGTTTCAATTCATCAGCAAGATAGAACAATTGTAAACTTGTATTCCCAATAATATAACTTCAAAATATCTAAAGCAAAAGTTTCGGAACCACAAATAAAGATTGACAAGTCCCCTACCACAGTGAGAGATTTAAGAACTTCCTGATCAATAATTGATAAAGGACATAAATAATAACAATATAAAAGATTTAAATAACACAATAAAAATATAGAAGATTTAAATAATACAATTAGCACACTTCTCAAGCCTATATGTGAAGAAGAAATTATAATGGGCATTCGAATTGACTAATAATGAAAATACTATATAGTAAAACTTGTGGGATACAACAAAAATGTTCTTCAAAGGAAATTTGTACCCTTCAAAGATTATATTTTAAAATGGAAAAAGTTGAAAACAGATTAGCTAAGAGTCAACTTAAACAAAACAATACCAATGGACAAAAAAACCAAAAAAAGCTAAAGAAAATAAAATGAGAGACATAATAATGAAAAAAAGGGCAGATATTGATAAAAGATAATAAAATACACAATAGAGATGTCCTCCACCAATAGGTATTGGTTGGTTTATTGAAATGATGTAACTGACAAACTTCCTATAAGATTGATCAAGTCAAAAGAAAACCCAAACAAAATAATTAAAAGGAGACATTATAGCTACATCAGAAATTAAAAGTACAATACAAGACGAGTAGGAATAATTTTACGCCAATAAATTTTAAGAGTTCAGGTGACGTGGATACTGGGTACAGTTTTAGAAAAGTATAAATCACCCCAACTGATTCAAGAATCGGAAAATATTATAAATGGTCCTATGCATTAGTTATCTATTGCTGCGTAACAAACCGCCTACCCGTCAACGATCTAAAATGATAACTATTTATTATTGCTCAGAAGTCCACGGGCCGGCTGGATTGTTCCTGTGGCCCTGGCCAGGTTTATTCACACTTCTTTAGTTGACTGAGGGTGGGGTAGGTGGCTCTGCTGATGGAAGCTGGGCTCTCTCTCAAGTGCGTTTCCAGGGCGGTTGGCTGCACGCCAGTCTAGTGCGGCCTCAGTTGGGACAGCTGGCTTGACCACTACCTGGTCTTTCATCGCCAGCTGGCCAGGCGAGGCTTGTTCGCGTGGTGGAGGCGGGATTCTAAGACAGTGGGCAGAAGCAAGGCCTTTTGAGAAACCAGGGCAGTGAAAGATCTCTATTCTTTTTTTTTTTTTTTTTTTTTTTGAGACAGAGTCTCACTCAGTTGCCCGGGCTAGAGTGCTGTGGCGTCAGCCTCGCTCACAGCAACCTCCAACTCCTGGGCTCAAGTGATCCTCCTGCCTCAGCCTCCTGGGTAGCTGGGACTACATGCACACGCCACCATGCCCGGCTAATTTTTTCTGTTTTTAGTTGTTTGGCTAATTCCTTTCTATTTATAATAGAGATGGGGTCTGGCTCTTGCTTAAGCTGGTCTGGAACTCCTGAGCTCAAATGATCCACCCACCTCGGCCTCCCAGAGTGCTAGGATCACAGGCGTGAGCCCCCTCGCCCGGCTAAGACCTGTATTCTATTGGATAAGAAATTCACAAAGTCAGTCCAGATTCAAAAGATGAGGAAATAGATTTTTCTCTTTAGTGAGAGGGCATGGATAGAGAGAAGGATGGAGAATTAAGGCCGTTTTTTATAAGTTACTACATCCTAAAATCATCAAAGATGTTGATTCAACAGTTAAAAAGTTTTCTAACTAAGAAAACACGAGGCGAGATGCTTTTATTGGCAAGTTCTCCCAAATATTCAAGGAACAGACAAATCCAATCATGCAAAATCTCTTCAAAAATAGAAAAGAGGGACTACCCCATAACTCATTTTTATGAGGCTAGTAAAAACCAGACACCCAAATTAGACAAGAACAGTATGAAAGAAGAAAATAATAGCCCAAAGACATGAAGGACCATAAACACAAGATTCTAAGCAAAATTTAAGGAAACTAAATCTGTCAGCGTATAAAGATGAAGAATGCATCACAGCCAAGAAGGGTTTATTTTAGGAAAGCAAGGTTGGTTCAATCTTGGAAAAAATCTATTAATTTACTACATTAACAAAATATAGGAAATAAATGAACTCCATTATATGAAGAGAAAGTATTAAATAAAATTCAACAAACACTTATGGTTAAAAAAATCACGGTAGGGCCGGGTGCGTGGCTCATACCTGTAATCCCAGCACTTTGGAAGGCCGAGGTGGGAGGATCACTTGAGGCGAGGAGTTTGAGGCCAGCGGGGGAAACAAAGTGAGCAACTATCTCTACAAGTGTCCAGTGGCGTCAGCCTCGCTCACTGCAGCCTCAAACTCCTGGGCTCAAGCGATCCTCCTGCCTCAGCCTCCTGAGTAGCTGGGACTACAGGCACATGCCACCATGCTGGTCTAATTTTTCTATTTTTTATAGAGACAGGGTCTCTCTATGTTGCCCAGGCTGGTCTTGAACTCCTGACCTCAGGCGAACCACCTGCCTCAGCCTGCCAGAGTACTGGGATTACAGGTGTGAGCCACCTCGCCCAACCCTTAATCATTTTTATGCCTTGAATCCCTTGGCAATCGGCAATCTGGTGAAGCCTAGAGATCCTTTTTCAGAAAAAAATATTTTTAAATGCATAAAATACACAGAATTCCAAAGGAAACGAAGTATATCAAAATATAATTATCAAAATATTTAAACAGATATATATTAATATATGTATGTGCCTCTTATTAAATAACGAGTGCTAATAAGAGGCCTAATAACTACTATAATTTTAAAGTCGTGATGAGAAAAATATTTCAAGACGACAATACTGTCATGTGATACCGAAAGATAACAATTTCTACAGGTTGTAAAGTCACAGGTACTGCTAATTCATGGCGTGGCTTGTTGTCTACATTCTTTATGAAAGGAAATGTTAAGTTTCAGTTGGAGGTTACCGAAAACAAAGATGTATTCCCCATTCCAGCAGAAGGAATTTTAACCACTAACCCCTTGGACATCCATGCATCTTAGGATAAAAAACCCTGTTCTACACGAAGCACTTCTAATAACACCAGGCGACAAAGCCCCTTAGTTATTGTTGTTGCCATGGTTACTGCCATTATTTGGGGAGGTGGCGTGGGTCATCGTGGAGATTTTCTACTACCCCGGGGCAGCCAGCTTTGCCATGTACCAGCCTTGTGATCTGGGCAAGGCAGGTGCCCCCACCCCCTCCCCCGAGCCTTGGTGGCCTGTGGTGGCCCTGCCAGAGCCCCTGACAGGAGAGGTGTGGGAGGGAAGAGGAGGAGGAGGGGAAGCAATCTCGGGACACGATGATCATTATTCATAAACCATAACTGCTCGTTCTCCGGACTTTATTGCTTTATAAGAGCTGAGTATAAGTGGCTTAATTAGAGTCAGGAGTTGGACACGTTAGAAAGAGAGTTGGAGACCACTGAGATTCTGAACCTAAAATAAAACTCTTTACGCAGATTATTTTTGTAAGAATACATCTTTATATACTCACTGGGGAAAATCTCCTTTTTTTTTTTTTTTTTTTCCTGGATGAATTTCGAGCCTGTGAAGTTTGTTCCATAATTCAGGGATTTTCGGCTTCCTTGCAAAAAGCACCCTTCCTGACTGAGTTCTACCAGATGTTTGTATTTATGCTCGCAACATTTAAACATATTTTCGTATCTGCTATCCCTACGAACTCACTTTTTCCCCAAAGGGCTGGTGATGCAGTGTGACCGATCACCTTTTGCTAGAGACAGGAGGTTTGGACTGCTTGCAGAGTCTGCGTTTCTTTGCTGCAGGACTTCTCAGTGCGTCTCTGTACTCACGTGCATCAGCACATGAGCCCAGCGGGGGGACAGAGCAGTCAACATTTCTCAAACTTGTGTGACCCATTTTTTAATCTATAGAATTTCTCATAGGGCGAGCGAGGGAATGCTGCCTTAGATATACACTTTAAAAGGAAAATGTTGGCCGGGTGCGGTGGCTCACGCCTGTCATCCTAGCACTCTGGGAGGCCGAGACGGGAGGATCGCTTGAGATCAGGAGTTCGAGACCAGCCTGAGCAAGAGCAAGACCCCCGTCTCTACTAAAAATAGAAAGAAATCAGCTGGACAACTAAAAATATACAGAAAAATTAGCCGGGCATGGTGGCGCATGCCTGTTAGTCCCAGCTACTCGGGAGGCTGAGGCAGGAGGATCGCTTGAGCCCAGGAGTTTGAGGTTGCTGTGAGTGAGGCTGACACCATGGCACTCTAGCCCAGGCAACAGAGTGAGACTCTGTTTCAAAAAAAAAAAAAAGGAAATGTTTTTCTTAGGAGGTGGGTGCAGTCACTATACTTACAAGACAATAAAAAAAAAAAAAAAGCAGGGAAATTTGGGGTGTGATAGGTTGAATCTGCGATGGAGACAGAGCTGCCTCAGGAACAACCCACTGCTTTTAAAAAATTCATCCTACTTGCCTTATGCAACTTGTGATTGTTTATAAACATGAAATATCCTTCCCAGGAGGCTTGTTCTCTCGCCTGTTTTGGTTTCAGAGCCTCGTGCTAGGCCCTGGGTCCTCTCGAGCCACTCAGGACAGTGGTCCCTCCTCTGAGGTGGCCTCTACCACTGCACCGAATGGCCTAGATAGGAGCTCTCTCTTCTTCCCCCCACGTCTCCCCAAGCCCCTTCCACACCCTCCCACGGAGGTGCTGCTTGCTGAGACTGTTTGTCCAGACCAGGTGTCTACACAGAGCTGGCCGCTCTCGAAGCAGGAAGTGTGTTCATATGAGTCACACTGAGCTGCAGTGTCCCGGCTGTTTGCAGCCCAAGGCTCCAGCTCTGTCCCCGTGCAAAGGGAAGGGGCCACCGAACGCTGCCCAGATCACGCAGTACGCAGGGGATTAAAAGAAGGATGTTTTGGTTTTCCTTAATAGGAACTTGCCTCTCACTTGCTAAAAGAAAGAAGTTGGTATTTTGAAGGGCATCCATGTATCCATCTGACCCACTTTCACCGACCGTCTAGACCAGTGGTTCTCAACTGGGGATGACGTTGTCCCCCGAGGGGACGCTGGCCATGTCTGAAGACATTTTATGGGGGCAGGTGCCGCTGGCATCTCGCAGGTCGAGGCCAGGGATGCCACTAGACATCTGCAACGCACGGGACAGCCCCCACGTCGAAGAGTGATCCGGTCCCAGATGTCAGTAGTGCCCAGGTCAAGAAATGCTGTGCTAGGCCGGGCACGGTGGCTCACGCCTGTCATCCTAGCACTCTGGGAGGCCGAGACGGGAGGATGGCTTGAGATCAGGAGTTCGAAACCAGCCTGAGCAAGAGCGAGACCCCGTCTCTACCAGGAGAGGGAAAAATGAGGTTCACATATGAACCTTATCTCCACATATGAAACCTGAGCTTTGCAATGAGGTCGGCTACCAGAGAAAGAAAAATGTATCTCCTCACGCAAGGAACATCTGTGAAATGTGCCGAATGGCTATGTTCACTGAAGACAAGTAAAGGACAGTCAGTAAGGCGGAAACTTCTCATGACAACAGGAAACCATCTTGTGCAAACCAACCCTTTGTCCATTTTGGTTACTGCCTAGAATCTAGGATCCTTATGTCACTCTGAAGAACGACTATGACTTGCTAAACCAGGTAGATTTTTAAAGTTGCCTATTTTTTTTTTTTTTTTTAAGACAGAGTCTCACTCTGTGGCCCAGGCTAGAGTGCCGTGGTGTCAGCCTCGCTCACAGCAACCTCCAACTCCTGGGCTCAAGCGATCCTCCTGCCTCAGCCTCCCCAGTAGCTGGGACTACAGGCATGCGCCACCATGCCCGGCTAATCTTTTCTATATATTTTTAGTTGGCCAATTAATTTCTTTCTACTTTTAGTAGAGACGGGGTCTTGTTCTTGCTCAGGCTGGTTTTGAACTCCTGACCTTGAGCGATTCTCCCGTCTCGGTCTCCTAGAGTGATAGGATGACAGGCGTGAGCCACCGCGCCCGGCCCTAAAGTTGCCTATCTTAAAACGCCTAGCTCAGTCAACAGCCAAGACTCTCTCTTTGACAAAACGGAAACAAAAATTTCATAGTCTGTGGATGGTCTAGTTCTGGAAGCAAAAAAACAAAACAAAACAAAACAAAAACCAAGATGTCTCAAAATAACTATTTGAATATTTAGGAAGAAAGAGATACACAGGTTGAAAACATCTTTGAAAACTGAGCACATCACTCCTTAAAGCATCCCAAAAAAGAGTCAAAATAATGTTAGAAAAACAGAAGCTCCAGGGCCTTAGCAATCTGTGGATGGATTAATTCATGATTTTAGTCATCTGGTATCAATACAATAATTTCATAACTTAAAGGGAAATTTCAAAGTAACTTCTAGGTCTCCACGCGTTCAGCAGTTAAGGTTTGTAGAGTTTTACTCCAGCTAGAACCTCAGACGAGAACTGCTGGTGACAAGATTGTCATTTTTCCACCTCCTTGGTTTACAAAACCCTCATTCCGTTTCTTTCCTCAGACCTTCTGGATTAAGTAAGATATGTTTTCAAACTACTTTTTCTCCTAATTTTTTAAACTCTTGTTTATTTTAACTAAAATTTAATCCACATGTTTCTGATTCATTTACACTTAACTCATCAAAATGCTGTTTCATAGAAGTCTCTTTGATGTTCAAATTGCCTTTGGAGCTATTTTTAATATGATTTTTTTTTTTTTTTAAAGCTTCCCTACTTAGAAACAGAAAGTTCCATTTCATTGCTATTTAACAACGAGGGGGCCACAGGGTTGGGTTCAGTTCATCATTTAAATAAAATAATGTACGTAAAATGCTTCATAAATTCTGCAGCAACCGCTGCCTGTTCATGATTAGAGCCGCTGTTGTTCTTGCGACCTGCAGTTTGCAGTTTCTTCTTCCCCCTGTTGGCTGAACTAGATCGTCTCGTAGCTCTCTCCCATTTAGAGTATTTTCTTGTTCTGTGACTTTCTCATTCTTAGTACCATGCCCAATAAACACATGCAATGGCGAGTGAAGGAAGGAAGGAGCATGTCAGAGAGAGAGCCAGCCACACCGATTGGACCCTCTTAGTTGTGGTCTTGCTTGGACCTACAGGTGGACTCGCAGTGGGGTTTGGAGGCTGGTCGGTGCTCACTGATGTAGGGGCCAGGGTATTGTTTGCATGAGTTGGTAGACTTTGGCAGAAAAATGATTCCCTGAGCAGGATGCTTTGCGAGAGGGCGCTGGGGCAGGAGGAGGGGGCGGATAACCCAGGCAAGGAGGGGTCCATTCCTCCGTGCCATGGATGCATTCTAAGACTGGTGGGGAGCTACGTGGAAAAATTGCAACCGAGTGCGTGCAGAGTTGCTTAGCATCCTTTGGCAAAGCGTGAGGCAGAATATTCTCCCACTTCTGGGCGGGACCCAGCCCTGGCCTGGCCTCGGTGTCGTCCTTATAGGCTGATGACAGTGTCTGGTGGAACGGTGGGACGATGGCGCCCAGATTCTATTGCCTGGTGGGAGATGGCAGAGCAGCGGTGTCAATATCCAGCCGTCGCTTGTAGCAGGATCACCCAGTTAGAGCTGGCTTAGGCACATAGAGCCTCCCTGGGGTCCCTAGAAACAATCTGGGGTGTGTGTGTGTGTGCATGTATGTATTTGCATGAAGAGGAGGGTCCCTGTGTGTCTCTGTGACTGCATTCCTCACCGGAACCGGACGGGGCCCGGGGCCATGCAGGTTCTGTGCAAAAACAGCAGAACGGCCAGCCCCTCTAACGACAGTGAACAGGGAACCTTTGTCTCCTGGAAGCCAGCCCCGATCCAAGTGTGAAGTGTGCACTGTGCAATCTCAGCTTCTGCGTGCTCTCCCCGTGGCCTGCCCCACTGCATGCCAGGCTGCCTGCAGGAATTTGGGGCCAAACATGAAAAGTCTCCGCCACACAATGGAGGGGACGTTGCTTTGCCCTTTCGCACATCCGTCTTTCCTGGGGAATGGCCCCCCAGCCTCTGATCCCTGCCGTATGGAACGATCGGCCCCTTCAGTTAACTCGCCGGCAGCGATCAGTTATTTCTCCTCGCCATAAATTTCAACCATTCTTTTCGGAGGAGGAAGAAATTAAAGTAACCAAGGGAAGTGGCTGTAAAGAACAGAACTGTCAGAACAGCCAATGTTCGAGTGATTTGCTGGGTCCGCGGTGCAGGGTTGACTGAGGTTAGCACTCGTTTTGAGTTGGAGTGTTTCTTGGGACAAAGAGACCCTATTTTTCGATCTACCTCTTCGGCAAAGATTATGATTGCAAGTGGGAAAACCTGTGGGACAGAGGTTTTGATATAATTCAACAGTTTGTTTTTTCCCCCTTCTTTTTTGTTTAGAGCTCTGGTGTCTGCCTGACTATCTCCCTTTTCATGAAACAAACCGGATTTCTGACAACACCCGCTGAACTGGGTCCATCACAGACATTGCCCAAAAAGCCACCTGGTCTAGATAAATTGTAATAACTGCTCTGCGGCTAATTCCACCCGGTCTCATTTAAAAAAGAGGGGAAAAATTCCCCAAATGACTAATGTTTTTAGGTCCACCAGCAGTTTTTTTTTTTTTTTTTCCATTGTTCTCAAAGCACCTGCTTGCTTTCAGTTCTTCGGAGAGCCTGAGGATTTGAAATGAAAAAAAGAAAATAGGATCCCCTAAGTCCACAGGGCAAGGCGATCTGCCTTCATAAAGAAAACACCGAACGTTCCCTAACATGTGGCCCACTAAGCTGGCCCGTCAGGGCAGATTTATGTATTTGCTCTGGAACTAAGATTCCTGCACACCAGGCACAATGCCTTGGAGTATTTACAGTGCAAGCGATTTTGCTAAAGCAAACAGCTGCACCTCCAGCCTCAGTAAACACCCCCAGGTCCCTAGACACAAGAGCCAGAACCTTCTGGGGCGAGCAGGTGTGTCTTAACAGGAAGGAGGCCTTTCTCTGGGCCCAACTCCCTAAATGTCTGAGCATTCTTCCTTCCCCTTCCTGAGAGGCCATCTGATGACTTCTGAAAGCATTTGAAAAGGCGATTCTTTTCTTATTTTTCCCCTTGATAAGAAAAACTAAAAAGGGCACAATCAGAGGGGAAGGGCCGGGTGGCTTTGAGGGGAAGCTGCAAAGGCACTTTATCTTCTTTTCCTTCTTCTTCTTTTTCTTTTTCGTTCCCCTCCCTGTTCTCTGGCACAGAGGGTGGAGGCCACGGTCATGAGCAGGAATTTGAAAAGGAAACAAAAGGCAAAATGGGAAACTTCTTTTTACTGCATGGACTCTAAATGGTGACTTTTTGCTTGTGAGATGCTCTCGCCCGGCTTCCTTCAGTGGAAGTGCAGAATTATCCACATTTCTGCAGACAGGAATTTAAAAGACCATACAGAGGTAGAGTGAGAGGATGGAGCAATTTACTTATTCATTCAAAAAATATTTATTAAGTGCCCACTTGGTATTGGGGCTGAGGTTACCGCTGTAGTGGATTGGGACGTCAGCCCTGCAAGGGACCAAAAATGACTTCACAGTGTCGACCATTCCTAACTCTTTTGGAGAACAGATGTGGCCTCCTTCCTTCCACTTCCAAGCCAGCCAGCAGCACAGCGTCTTTGTCTCTTTCATCTCCTGCATCTTTTTTATAAGGACGCTTGTGGTGACATTAGCCCCACCTGGTAATCCAGGACAATCTCCTCATCCCAAGATGCTTAATTTGACCACATCCGCAAAGTCTCTTCTGCCATTTAAGGAAACATATTTAGGGCTTCTGGAATTATGTTGCAGGCCACTATTCAGACTACCAAAATGCCATTTTGAGTTATTTACCAAGTGGATCCTTAATAGATAAACAAAACGCAACTATTAAAATTTATAATAGTATGTATTAAGTTGAATGCAGATACATCTTTTTACTCATTTTGCCAACAAATATCCCTAAAGGTCTATGTGCAAGGCTGCCCAATCTCTCTGTTGTTAGCTCAAGAGCCCCCTCCTCCATGACATCTCTGCCTTCCTCCCGAGGATTGAGTCCCTCTTCTCAGCATATATACAGAGCCTGGCCCGAGTTGGAACTTTATAATTGTTAACTGACATCATTTCGATTACTTTTCCATGTCTCTCGCCTCCATCAGCTTCTAAGCCACCATTCCCGAAAGCGTGTTTCACAAAACACTTGCCTCACGAGATCACATCATATAAAAACAGTTCTGTGGTCAAAACATTTCGGGAAACGCTATTTATTTTACCGTCCCCTTTGGAGATTCCTAGTGCACGCTGGCATAGTAAAGGCCCTGAGAAGTCCTGCAGTGGTGAGGGGTGGAGGTGGGGGGAGGTAATTTAACGAGGCATTTTTCAAATTTACTTACTTGTAGAATTCTTTTGCCTATAAAATTAACATCACAGGCCGGGCGCGGTGGCTCACGCCTGTAATCCTAGCTCTCTGGGAGGCCGAGGCGGGCGGATCACTCGAGTTCAGGAGTTCGAAACCAGCCTGAGCAAGAGCGAGACCCCGTCTCTACTATAAATAGAAAGCAATTAATT
>CAUYPO010122262.1:0-15642 GCA_963574435.1 Cheirogaleus major
CCCAGCTAATTTTTCTATTTTTAGTAGAGACAGGGTCTCACTCTTGCTCAGGCTGGTTTCAAACTGCTGACCTCAAGCGATCCTCCTACCTCGGCCTCCCAGAATGCTAGGATTACAAGCATGAGCCACTGAACACAGCCCTGAACATGAGTTTAAGCTTATGTATTTTTGGCTTCTTATTAAAGAAGAATTAGAGATATCTGGGTCTGTTGGTAAGTATATCCTGTGCTATGAGGAAGCATATGCTATTTAAAAATTGTTAAATCAAAGAGATACCCATACTTACCTGTTTATTGCAGCACTATTCACAATATCCAAGATATGGAATCAATCTAAGTGTACATCAACAGATGAACGGACAAAGAAATATGCACAATGGAACACTAGCCATAAAAAAGAACGAAATCCTGTCATTTGCAGCAACATGAATGAGCTTGGAGGATATTATGTTAAGTGAACTAAGCCAAGCACAGAACAATAAATACTACATGTTATCTCTCATATGTTGAAAGCTAACAAATGTTGATTTCATTCAAGTAGACAGTAGAATACTTGTTACCAGAGGCTGGGAAGGGTAGGGGTTATGGGGGAATAGCCAAAGGCTGATTAACAGAAAGTAAAGCTAGATAGGAGACTGACTATGTTCTAGTGCTCTATAGCACTACAGGGTGACTATAATTAACAATGTATCATGTGTTTTCAAATAGCTAGAAGAGCAGATTTTGAATGTTCTCAACACAAAGAAATGATAAATGTTTGAGGTGATGTATATGCTAATCATCATGATTACATTGCACATTGTATGCATGCATTGAAATATCACACTGTACCCAAAAACGTATATAATTATTATGAGCCAATTAAAACTAATAAAGCAAAAATTTAAATATAAAAAATAAATAAATTTTTTTTAATTATAAAATCACATACTTCCTAACTTTCACTAGATATTAAGTTTACTAAGGGTTAAGAATTTTAATTAATATATATGTAATTGAAACTACTAGAAATAGTAAGCATGGAAGGAAACAACTTTAAATGAAAAATGTACAAAGAAAGTAGTTTCTTTGTGGTTTTAATAAGGAAAAATATATAAGGTTTGTGTCTTCATCAAGGGAAAAAAGGAGTTATTTTGTCCTAAAGCAAGATTACTGATTGTTCCAGAATAAAAAAGAAGAAAATTAGTAAGACAAATACTGAAGAGATATAGAAAGTTGTAGAAAGTCTTAAGAAAGGAATTTTATGTATGGTCAAACTACTAAGATTAGAAAGATTTTATTCATAAGGTTTTTCAAAAAAATATATAACCTCAATAATGTACTGATGAAAAGTTAGAATTTGGTTTTCTCTCTCTTAAAAGGACAAAGTTTTCTTGGAGTATTGGTCTGTTCTTAATTAGGAAAGTTTTCTTTACCTTTTAAGTAATTAGCCTAGAAAACAAAGATTTTGTGTTTTATCAGGATAATTTCTTATACTTCATGTTGTCTTTTATTAGGTCTTCAGTTTTTTTTTGTTGTTTTTTTTAAAGAGACAGGGTCTTATTATTTTGCCCAGGCTGGACTCAAACTCCTAGGCATAAGCAATCCTCCCACCTTGGCCTCCCAAGTAGCTGGGACTACATGTGCATACCACCATACCTGGCTTTAGGTCTTTGATTATTTTAAAAAGTGAACTCTTTTTTTTTCTGTTCTCTTAAGCTGTTTATAAGTTAAAACAACTTGATAACGTATACTTCTGTAAACAAAAATGGAACATTTATTTTTTTCTCCCTACCTAATTGCTCCAGAATTTGGAAACTCTTATTATATATTTTTATTTTCATGGCAAAATAGGTGTTTGCATAGATTCAATAAAAATCTAGTCTCCTTGTAACAGAACATAATTGGGCAAGTCCTTGGTTTGGCTTCTTAGCCTAGAGAGACTTTTAAAGGTCTAATCTGAAATTTCTTATTACCAGAGAGTTTTTAAAACTAAGGTTGGGCCAGGCACAGCGGCTAACACCTGTAATCCCAGCACTTTGGGAGGCCAAGGCGAGAGGATTGCTTGAGGCGAGGAGTTGGAGGCTACAGTGAGCTTTGATGGCACCACCACATTCCAGCCTGGGCAACATAGTGAGACTCCCCATCTCTACAGAAAATTTAAAAAGAAAAATTAGCTGGGCATGGTGACGTGCACCTGTAATCAGTCCTAGCTACTTGGGAGCCTAAGGCAGCAGGATTGCTTGAGCCCAGGAAATGAAGGTTGCAAGGAGCTATGATGACACCGCTGCATTCCAGCCTAAGCAACAGAGCAAGACCCTGTCTCAAAAAAAAAAAAAAAGTTGACCAATACAAAGTTAATAAGTTAATAAAGCCCCTGGGATACTACCAAAGCTCAAACTAAAATATCACATTTTAAAATATACATAGAATGAATATCCTTGTTGTACTTATATAAATAATCAGGTCAAGTTTAAGGAAACTAGGCTTATTTTGTTAAAAAAAAAATGAACTCCTCTTTTACTGAGGACCCACCAACGTGAGCAGTAATCACACCAAAACCATGAAGAAGGTGGCCCCAGGTCATCACTGAGAAGTACGACACGCATCGGGGCAATGACTTCCACACGAACGAGCACATGCGCAAAGAGATCACCGTTATCCCCACTAAGACGCTCTGCAACAAGATAGCAGGCTATGTCACACACCTGATGAAGCAGATTCAAAGAGGCCCGGCGAGAGGTGTCGCCATCAAGCTGCAGGAGGAGGAGAGAGAAAGGAGAGATGACTATGTCCCAGGTCTCAGCCCTGGATCACGAGACCACTGAAGTAGATCCTGACCTTAAGGAAATGCTGAAACTTTGGGACTTGGCAGTCTGTCTGCAGGTCACTCAGCCTACAGTTGGGATGAATCTCAAAGCACCACATGGAGCTATTTGAATCTTTCTGCTATGCTGTAATATTTTAATAAACCTGGGACAACAACAACAAAAACTAACTGTGTTTTTTTTGGGTAAAAATGAGAATGACTATAAGAAAGATTTATTTTAACAGAAAACTATAGTGCACCCATTATCGAATCTAGTCCTGTTCATTTTTGTTTGATGCTTTGTTATCCTTCTGTAAATTCACTCCTGAAATTTTCTAGTTTCACTAAAAATTAAAACTGCCCTTTTCCCCAGCCATGAAATCTGAAACTGGATGACTTTAAACAGATCGTGTATGGACAACCTTCACTCCTGCTGCTACGTGGGTCACTCAGAGAGGTCACTGCAACACCACCTGAGACACAACCAGGGACATCCAACTGCCACCTTCATTCCACCATCTAAAGTAAAGATGCTTCAGACTCAAATCTAGAAATGTCAACTAGCTGCCCTCTAGACTCAGACTAAGTTCATAATTTGCTCCAAATATTCATCTTTGTTTTTCTTTTGTTTTCATAGAATGATACCTTGAATTTCCTTTAAGCGATATAATCCAAAATAAACAATTTAGCCTCCACAGTACTCCAAAACAGAAGTTCTTGATATTTTAAGTTTAACAAAGAACAGTTTGTGCTCTTATTGATAAAAAAACATGTTTCCATATTAATAAATTAGAATTGTTGCCCAAAATTTAAAGGACCTTGAGAAACAAATATAAGTCTCTCAAACAGTTGTTGCATCCTCCATTGATTTATTTAGTTGGTTAACTCTTGGCTCCTCAGAATCTCTGCTCCAGGGAATTTTTCAATTCTTGGCTATTATTCTCCTTATATTTATTGTCTTCACCTCCCTGGTGCATTGTATCCTCTCCAGGGTTTTAAATGCTTTCCAGCAGCCACTCACATATCAGATGATTGCCACCAGGATTAGACAACTTGAAGAACTCAACAATGGGACCACTCGAGCCTACAATGACTATGCAACTTTAAGTAATGATGACTACCTGCTATCTGACTTTACATTTCAGTGTAACTGATGATAACATTTATTAATACATGACTCTTCATTCCAGTGGCTTCATCAATAGTAGTAACCAAAGTAACACTACACTGTTTGGTCACTGAAAGAATGACCAAAAGGGGTGAATTGTTAAAGTAAATTAAAATGGAGAACAGGCCTGAAGAATCCCTGAACAGAGAAAGACAATTAGGCCTCATAAGTGACCTAAACCTTGCTTGATTCGCAAACATAAGCAAAACTTAACTGGAGCTATTTCTTGTAAATGCTTACATTAAAGGCAAACAGAACTTAAACTCAACCAATCTGACATAGCCAACAAACTTATAACTATATACCTAGGGACTTTCCGGCAGGATAGGCCAAATAAGGCTACTGTGTAACTGCAACTAATCAAATGCTTTCTTTATTTTGCTTCCACATTTACCCCATAAATATTAACACCTGCCCCTAATGATCAGAACAAACCACTTTGCTTTGGTGTTTCCCGATTTATCAACTGCTTCTTACTCAAATAACCACTTTAAATTTTTATTGTGCCTCAGATTTTTCTTTTAACACAAAGAAACAGAAACCTCACACCTATAGCCATGGTGAACTAGATTCTACGAACAACAGGAATGAGCTTGAAAGTGAATTCTGGCCCCACACCTCCAGATATGAGCCCAGCCCAGTCAACACCTTGGTTTTGGCCTTGTGAGACCCTGACCAGGGAACCAGCTGAGCCCACCAGGACTTCTGACCTACAGATTGTGAGATTAAAAAATGAATGTTGCTTTTAGCCACTAAATTTCTGGGCATGTGTTATACAGCAATAGAAAACTCAGTGGGGAAATAAATGTACCAGGGAAACATAATAGAAATGCCAGGGCGTGCAGAGTATCTCCATCTGTGGTCTGTGGTCATGAATAATAAGTGGATCTAATTGGTGATCTTCTCCCGTATCACTCACCTGTGTGGGTGCGGGCACAGGGCGGTGGAGAAGATGGCCTCAGCCAGGGTCCAGGTGTTTCCGGGCAAGAGTGGCAGAGCAGAGGATGGACAACAGAACTGGGATGTTGGCAGAGGT
This sequence comes from Cheirogaleus major, assembly GCA_963574435.1. NCBI lineage: Eukaryota > Metazoa > Chordata > Mammalia > Primates > Cheirogaleidae > Cheirogaleus > Cheirogaleus major. The sequence goes on from CAUYPO010122262.1 coordinate 4,992, forward strand.
GAGAGTAAAATGAGATCATAGAGTCTAAACTGGGCAAGTCTGTGAAGATGGTGGGTGGGCAGATGACGCATAACGAGAAAGTGGAGCTCGACAAGGGGTCCAAAGCTGACAGGCCAGAGAGTTGGCAGGATCGTCCATAAGGCTGCTGAAATCACCGAGAACAATGAAGGAGAAGGACAGAAAGGAAGACAATGGGCCTGGAGCTAGTTGTGAAGTGCCCTGGAGCCAGCAGCTGCCAGCAACGAAGGGTGGCGGTGGCATATGTACACCAGGAGCTCCAGAGAGCAGGGGTGCATACAGGGGGAGAGGCGAGCAAGGACACTTATCCCCGCTACCTGTCAACTTGACCCTTTTTTTTTTTTTTTGAGACAAAGTCTCACTCTGTTGCCCGGGCTAGAATGCCGTGGCATCAGCCTAGCTCACAGCAACCTCAAACTCCTGGGCTCAAGCGATCCTTCTGCCTCAGCCTCCCAAGTAGCTGGGACTACTTGCGCCACCATGCCCGGCTAATTTTTTATATTTTTAGTTGGCCAATTAATTTCTTTCTATTTTTAGTAGAGATGGGGTCTCGCTCTTGCTCAGGCTGGTCTCGAACTCCTGAGCTCAAATGATCCTCCTGCCTTGGCCTTCCAGAGTGCTAGGATTACAGGCATGAGCCACTGCGCCCGGCCTATTTCTTTTTTTCAATCTGTATGCCTTTTGTTTCTTTTTCTTGCCTTACTTCAGTAGTTAGAATTCCCAATCCTGTGGTGAATAAGAATGATGAGAGCAAACATCTTTGTCTTGTTTCTAGTCTTAGCAGGAAAGCATCCATTCTTTTATCATGAAGTATGATGTTAGCTGTAAGTTTTTTTGTAATGTTCCTTATGAGGATGAGGAATTTCCCTTCTATTCATAGTTGACTGAGATTTTTTTTTTTTAAATCACGAATGGGTGTTGTATTTCATTCAATGCTTTTTCTGCATCAATTGATACAATCATAAGTCTTCTCTTTTGGTGAGTCGCTGTTTTGGTTTGGTGTATAGGTTCTGGTCTACTTTTGTGGGCATTTGTGTCAATGACAGTTTAGTTTCCTGAGCCTTTGTATTCTATTGTGTTTTTCTGCTTTGTTCTTCTGGTGTTGGTGGGGTTCCCACGCAGTCTTTGCTGGTGCTGTTGGTGGGGGCGGAAAGCACACAGTGGAATGTCTGGGTTGCTCTGCCACCTCGATGGAGGACAGGGAGATGCAGTGCTCAGCTAATGTAGATCCTGCTGGTGGGTCAGATGGCCTGCAGGGTCTGGTGGTGGGATGGGGAATGTGGGCTCCCCACTGGGTCTCTGTTGGGCTCCCCCTTTCCTTTGGCCAGAGACAGTAGGCTTTCTTGGATGATTTTGTCTATGTCTGCTGGTGGTTCCAGGTTCCAAGCCCCTCTGGCACCCAGTCTGGAGGTATATGGGTGTTGACCCAAATAAATGACTGAGGCAAAATATCAATCAATTGAAATTTATTAAGCCAAAGTTGAGGACATGCCTGGGAAAAAGCACAAACTACAGACAAAGATGTGGCTGTTTTTCCATAGGGGGAATTTGGAATTTTCAGCATTTAAAGACATATAGGGAAAAAAAAAAAAAGCATGGGGAGGAGGCTAGTGGGACAAATAGTTACATTTAGAGAAGAACAGGGAAAATGATTCTATGCCATCTTCTTCTGGAACTGGAAGCCTATTTGATGATTTTGATGAATTTTTTTTTAAACCAGGAAAATGAATACTCACCAAATGTATTTCGTTTGGTAAGCAAAAGATTTCAAAACATAGAGCCCAATAGAGGGAAATAGTGAGACAATTCCTAGTTGGTGTTATTGGTTGAATTTTGTTCCCCAAAAAGATATGTTGAAATCCTGACCCTAGTCACCTCAAAATGTGACCTTATTTATAAATGTGGTCAGTGAAGATGTAATTAAGTCATGATGAATTCACACTGGAGTAGGGCAGGGGTCCCCTGATCCAATATGACTGGTGTCCTTATAAAAAGAGGGACATTTAGACACAGACACAGAGGGAAGATGACCATGTAAAGATGTGGAGAGAGTTGGTAGAAATGAGGCTGTTTGGGGGTATCACTGGTGAAAACGATACCCCCAAATGAAGGCCTCAGAAGCAGCCTGGGAAGCAAAACTTTCTCACTGACCTTCTCCTGCCCTCCAGTCCCTGGCCTCTCATTCTCCCCTGAGGTTACCTATGGAAACCAGAATCCTTCTTCCCTAAGGCAGGTCATAGAGACCAGAACCCCTTGCCCCCCAGGCCAGCCACAAAATGTAAAAATATTACTTTAACTTCCCCCTTGCCTTTCTGTGTAAAACTGGCCATAAAGAAATTATCTGACTTACCTCATCTGACAGTGGTCATAAGCCCCCCATTCCAGAGAGGGTCCTGCCCCACACCTGGAAGGAAGGAATGCCGCACAGACAGGCCAAGAAGAATCTAGACAGACAGGCCTTGCTGGGTTTCCCCACGCAGTCTGTTAGCATTCGATCCCACCCTTTTTGTCCAATCATATTTCTACATGGCTGCCCACACTCTGTTGAGCCTAAGCATAAAAATGGACGGTTTCCCCTGTATCTTTGGGTATTTATTCTGATCAAACAAATTTGTATGCCTTTTCTCCTATTCATCTGCCTTTTGTTGGTTGATTTCCAGTGAACCTTCAGAGGATGAAGGGAAAGTTTTCCCTTGGCTCCTGTAAGGCAGAGAGATTGGAATGAGGCATCTGTAGGCCAAGGAACATCAGGGCTGCCAACTCTTACCAGGAGCGTGGGACAGATTCTTCCTCTACCCTCAGAAGGACCAGCCCTGCTGACACCTGAATTTCAGACTTCTAGAACTCCAGAGCTCTGAGGGAATACACGTCTTGTTGGTTTAAGCAGCAAAATAGTTTGTTGTACTTTGTGCCGGTAGCCTTAGGAAATTAGTACAATTGGGAGCTAGTGAGCCGGAATGCTTAAACACTGGGAATTTAGAGAGACAAAAATATGGATACCACACATCACAAACTTAAAGTCAGGACCTGTTGTCTAGGCACGTGTTCTTACAATGGGGCAGAGAATTGAGAGAAAAATCTAGGAGGTGTGGTGGCTGGCCTGTGGCACTCCAGGGAGGCTGGGCTGGAGGCACCAGGGTGCCCGGTTTTTACTGCTTGCCTTCAAATGGGCCACGTGGCTACCAGCTTCTCTCCGGAACTATGATATACTAGGGTCAGACACCCGGCTTCTGTTGTAATACCCTTAGAAGGCGAATGGTTAGGATGAAATATTTCCACACATGACATTATTCAGTGGAAGGTTGTGGCCTAAGGCAACTGTCTCATTAGTTAAAGATGGAACACGTGGACTGTTTTGGCCTCCAAAACAAAATGCTGGAGTCCTAACTGTACTACCTCAAAAAGTGACCTTATTTGGAAATAAGATCATTAAAAATGTAATTAAGTTACAAAAGTTGTTAATACTTTGGAAAGTAACATCAAATGAAGAAGTAGGGCAGAAAAAATATCTCCCCTAAGATCACCATCAAAAACAGAAAAATATACATTTATATCATCTTTTACTTTTTTTGTGGCAAGTATTTTTACTTGGAATACTCACTTTAGGAACTGAGTCTGATGGAAGCTGGGTGACCTTTCAGGGCCACTTTCTGCTGACAAGTGAGGACCTCTCACAATTTATTCCTCTATGCAATTAAAAGATTCAATTGAATAAGTCACACGTATTCTTAAAGTTGCTACAGAATCAGAGCATTTTGGGGGTTCTAATTTGGAGGGAGGAATTCAAGACCACAGCCCCTACTTTGATGTAAACATTTACACACAACTTGGATCTGACTTGGAAAATTTCAGGGCCATCTGGGGCAGATAAAAGGAAGTAGTTAATGAGCATCAACTGTGTTCTAGGATTCATGCTGGCTGCATTTCACTGAAATCACAGAAGCATGCACAGGGAATCATTTCAAATAGAAAACACCTAGTTAGGCAACAATAATCCAAACAGAATTTTATTAATAAAAGAACATGGTAGTTCCTTCTCTTAGAAGCCCAGAATCAACTTTCTTGGTCTTATGAAATGAGCCCTTTCTTTGGAAATGCAGTGACTCCAGGAGTCTCCCAGGCAGGAATAAAATCCTGGCTCTGGTTAGACTTTTCATCCCATGCAATGAATTCCTCAAGCCCTGCCAGTCCGAGAGCAGCAACGGCTCCCAGAAAGGCTTGTTCTCAGGACAGAGTTTCATTGTATTCAACACTGTGATCTTCCTGCCAAAAATTAATCCCACAAGCTGCATCTTGAACAACACCCCCGCCCCCACCCGGACTGAACATCCCCAGACTTTTGAGTTTGAAGAAGTTGGAAAGGTTCCGGGAGGAGGCGGTTACCTTCTTAAGTTGTTTGACCCAAGACAGATGCATTGAGACCACTGTGCCGGTCACACGTGGGAGTCTGGCTTTAGTTCCTCAGTCAGGATTAAGCAAAACCACAGTCATTTCTTAACAAGCTTTTGACTGCTGTGTATCAGCCCAGGTGGCCCCATCACAAGCCCCAGGTGCTTTCAATGAACGGGACTGGTCACACGTGTGTCCTATGCGTCATCCTCTTAGCCCTCGTGTGATTATTTGAAGTATCATGCTGAGACTTCGGGAGGATGAGGTCATTTCCTGAGATAGAACACTCAGCAAGCACCCTCCAGTGGTGGTGGTGGCAGTGGCAGTGGTTGTTTTTAATTGGCAAATAATAATTGTATATATTTGTGGGGTACAGTGTGGCTACAGGACATTATACTAAGCGAAATAAGCCGCCAGCAGTTGTCAGAGCAGGCAAGGCTCTGCTGGTTCTCAAGTAACAGTTACTATTTATAGGTCCCCAAAGAGTCTCCCAGCTTTGGGAGCTGTGGGCAAGCAGTAGGAGGGATCACGTGAAAAATGGGGACAGCTGCGACTTCCACCTTGCCTGGGCGGGGCTCCCTCCTACAGTTTTGCCTTCTGCACTGCGCTCCTGTGTCTCTCCCCGGTGCCTTCAATTTGTAGAAGTACAAGATTTGGGGGCTTTGCATGATATTATTCTGCCTAGTGCTTTTTTTTCTGGTTCAACATAAGTCAGCCTGAATCGCTGAATCTCTGGAGCAATCAACATGAAATTTTAGGTCCTCGTCAATCAAATTCTGATATTGACCTGGGTCAGTGTGGCGTCCGGGTCCCCTCCTCCCTCCGCCCCACCCAGACAGTCATCCCCAATCAGCCCCAGCCAGCCGCCCAATGGAATACCTCTGAGATTGTGTAATTGTCTAAATACAAGATCAGCCTCTCTAGCCTGGCATTCAAATTTGCCTACTCCCACCCTCTCCCCAGAAGAGACCCAACCTACCTTTCCAACTATCTTTCTCATTTATTCATTTTAAAAATCACACTCGTTTCTCAAAAGTTACTAGAGACATGTTAATTGCCAGATCCCAGGGTACTGGCCAGGTTCTTGTCCTCCTAGACGCCTCCTGGCACCCGGCATCTGCCGACCTCTGCTGTTTTCCTAAACATCTCCCTGCCCTGCCCTCCGCCCCACCCCACTCTCTGCTGGTTTTTAAACAGCAGATCCACTCTATTCTCCTTTTCTCTAGCCCCACTCCTTCCTCCTGTTTATTTAACTCAATTTCACAATAATCATACTGCCTCCAGCTACCATTCCTTGGGTTCTGCCCTGGTGCCAGGTATTGGAGTCGGGGGCTTTATAAACAAAATCTCTTTTCATGCTCGTCACTGTCCTGCATGGGAGGTTCTATTTTTATCACCAGTTTGCAGATTAAGGAATTAAGGCTCAGAGAGATCCAGTAACCTACTCAAGGTCACACAGCTAGTTAGTGGTGGAGCCCAGGAAGCCAGGTGATTCTTTTGCCCTAGTTGAGGTTTGAGAAGCCCTGAGTTGCTAGCACAGATGCTACAGCAACCATTACTCAGGACTCAAGAAAAATGAAGAATCTAGGCTTCAACAGCTGGTTCAATTAGATGAGTCTTCAGAGATCAGAACTTGGCAGAAGGCAGGCTGCAGCCTCCACAGTAAAACGTGATCCTTGGACACGGACATGGTTTTATCACAATTCTCTGGGCAGCTGGCCCTGTGATGGGCAGCTTCTGTGTGCAGTCAAGGGAGAGACCCGGCCAGTGGGGCGGCTGGCACTGTGCTCTGGACGTCGTGTGTCAGCGGCACAGGCAGAGGGGTTCTTGCAATCTGCCAAGCAGTCAAGTGATCGATTGTCCCCAATGGGGGCCTGCTCCCAAGAGGGCGGCAGAGGAGGGAGTGAGACAGAGATAAGGTGTCCATTCCACATTTATCTAGGGGAGTGAGCCCTGAGATAGAGTCTCTTTTCATGGCTGAAATGGACAGAAAGAGAAACACGACAACAATGAACACTGGCCGAAGCCCTGGGAAAGAAAGTTGACCTTGCGGGTGATGTGTCCCTGTGTATGTTGCTTTTTGAAGGGGTGCCCAAAGGGTGCCTCACCCAGGGATGTTTACCTGGAGGAACGAGAGAGCCGGGTAGCAAAGACGTTGAGTTTGTACCTCCAGGTCTCGAGACCAACTCTATTCCAGCTGCTCCATCTCCAGGGGCTGGAGATATTGAGAAAGGCAAAGGGAGGTTGCCCAGGACAAGACACAAGGCTCCACACTGCACAAACCCCGTTTGTTTTGAGCAAGTGGTGCATAGTTTGGGTACCTGGGACCCTGGAATTTCCAGCCCCAAAGCCCAAATGCACTTTCCCAGCCAGCCGTGTCCATTCCAAGGACCTGTCCTCCCCAGGGGGACTGTGCTGGCCTTGGCGCAGCCCTCGGTCAGTTTCACAGAGGATGTGGACAGAGCTTTGGTGTGCAGACTGGGCTGTCTGTGTGCTTCTGTCATGCCCCTGCGAGGCTGGATGAGGGAAGGGACAGCCGGGGGCTTCTCCTTGACCATGTCCCAGGCTGGAGCTCTGGGCGTCCAGCCAGCCTTGCAGGGCTTGTATGAGGGTGTATTTTTTTCTTTCTCTTTTCTTTTCTTTTTTTTTTTTTTTTGAGACAGAGTCTCACTCTCTTTCCTGGGCTAGAGTGCCGTGGCGTCAGCCTAGCTCACAGCAACCTCAAACTCCTGGGCTCAAATTATCCTCCTGCTTCAGCCTCCTGAGTCCCTCCTGGTACTACAGGCATGTGCCACCATGCCCAGCTAATTTTCCTATTTTTAGTAGAGACGGGGGTCTCACTCTTGCTTGGGCTGGTCTTGAACCCTTGACCTCAAGCGATCCTCCCACCTTGGCCTCCCAGAGTGCTGGGATTATAGGCGTGAGCCACCTTGCCCAGCCAGCATGTATTTGTTAATGGAGGAGGACAGATATTTTTATTTAGTAGTCTTGGCTGGACTTACTATTTTAAATATTTAGATGTGTGGTAGCAGCTCCTCTCTGATCCTCTCACCTCAAGCCCTGTGCATGTCAGGAGTGGGGCTACCTGCAACCTCCTCACCTGGTGAGACTGTGACGGGCCTGGCCACGATTTTGAATGTATTTCTTCTTACAGCCTGAATGGTGGTGACAGGGAATCCTTTCACAGACCCTACAAACCTGCATGCTGAGCTGGGAGACGGCTGGACCGGCCTTCCCGCCTGCTGCTCATCACTTCCCCACACAACGCCATCTGCTGGAGGACCGGGGACACAGACTTTTGTGTTCACACGTGTGCGTGTGTGTGTGTGTGTGCGTGTGCATGTGTGCATGTGAGAATGGTTCTCCCCACCTCAGGATAGGGACCGAATGCCTGTGCTGACAAGCCCTGTCTCAGGGCTTGGGGCCTCTCGAAATCTCTAGAAATCCTCATCCAGCCTCAGACTTAGATTTCAACTTCCCTGAGGACCCTGACTAGCCGTAACACAGTGAGCATCACAACTACTGCATCATCACCATCTTAACAACCACTGTCACCTGCCTCCCCCGCCTCCACAGCCCCCATCTCAGCCATTGCCACCACCACCCTCGCCACCCCAAATCCTCTTTTCTTGCCGCCATTTTACAAATGCTAACTCCCCCGTCGGCGCCGGCACCACGCGGTCATTCGGTCAGCAGAGACTTACTGGGCACCTGCTCTGTGCCAGACACAGTTCTAGGCAGTTGGGGTCCCTCACTGAACAAAACAGACAACGCCCCCGTGGAGCTCACAGTCCCAGAGGAAGGATGAAGGCAGGAGACCCAGCCATCATAATTAAGTAAAGTATCTAAAATTTTAGAACTTGATAAATGCTATGGAGAAGAAGTAGGAACAAGGGCTGGGCACGATTGGCACACACCTGTAATCCCAGCAATTTGAGAGGCCAAGGTGGGAGGATCAATGAGGCCAGGAGTTCCAGGCTGCAGTGATTGGCTCACTGCACTCCAGGCTGGGCAAGAAATAGGCATGGCGAGGCCAGTGGGCAGGCTGCAGTTTCATACTGGGTGGTCAGGGACACTTGAGTCAAGACAGGAAGGAAGTGAGGTAGTTGGCTGTGCTACCTTATACCTTTACTGAGTGCTGTTTATACACCCACAGTTTCATAAAGAGGCCTCTGAAAAAGACTGAAATGGTAAGGACTGAACTCCTTCAAGTGTTTTATTTAACTCAGTCTGCAATCAGATTAGCATTTCACAGCCCTGAAGGGAAGCCTTGCCAGGTTTCTTTTATAATGCTGCCCCCTGCTGCTAAAAGCAGTGCAGAGTCAACATACTCCAAGGTAGTTGGGAATTCAAGATCTCGCCAGGAGAGAGAAATAACCTCCCAAGCCCCATTAACACAGTAAATGTCTCAAAATATAGAAAAAATATTGTGACACAGATATATTTTAAATTAAAAAATCTAACATGGGCAAAGCCAAAAGTAAAGGGTACAGGGCTAATCTAAAAATCTCACATTTTGCAAAAATGTAAGTAAAACTATATTTTATTAATTATATTAATAATTATTATATGGATTAGTTATATTTATGTAATAGGTTTTAATCAAATAGAGTTTATACTTTGAATTCAAGGAAAATTATCATGATCACATTAAGAAGAAAATCCAGGAAGAACTGCACTATGAATGAGAATTGAAAGAATTAACACTTTTTTGAGCATTATTTTAATTTAATTTTTTTTGTAGAGATGGTGTCTCGCTATGTTGCCCAGGCTGGTTTAAAACTCCTGGTCTCAAGCGATCCTCCCACTTATTGAGCATGTATTCTGTGTTGGTTCTTTCCATTTATTCTGAATTAAACTTCACAGTATTCTGTTCTAGGGAAGCATGGTATTGTCATATTTTACCTGAGGCTCACAGAGATTATAAGGCTCTTATGGCCAATAGATGAGTACCAAAGCTACGATTAAACTAAGGGTTATTTAGTCCCAAACCTAAGGTTTTGGTAAAACAAGTGTGATGGGTTCTTTCTTAATCTGCTAGAAAATATGTATTTTAAACCAAGAATCGATCTGTTACCTAACATTGAGTAACGAGGGACAGCTGGACACATCCTTAACAGGACAGAATCTATCATCTCCACCCAGACATGAGCATCACTGTTTAATGGGGAAACACTGGAACCATTCTCCTTTAAGTTAGGGAGGAGACAAATCAGCCATTAGCATCATATTAGTCAATATTCTGGAGGTCAATGCAATTAACCAAAAAATGATTTAGGAGTTTAAAAATTAGGAAGGAGGAAGTAAATCTCAATCTGAGATGGTACACACTAGTCACACAGAAAACCCAAGAAAATCACATGAAAAAATATTACAGAAAGCAAGACAACCAGTAAAGTGGCAGGCACAAAATTAACACACAGAACAAAATAACCTCCAAATAGCAACTAGTTAGAAGAAACAGTGGGAGAAGAGACCCTATTTACCGTACCAATAAAAAAGATAGAAGATATAGGCTCAAATTTAATGTTTAATTCGAAAAAGACTGTGAATGAGTCTTCAAAATGCATCTGAGAGGTCAGAGATTTAGACAAATGGAAAGGCAGACCATGCTCTTGGACAGGAAAACACAATATCACTAAAATCTCCTCAGGTTAATTTAAAAATGTAAGGTGACTAATAAAAATATGAATAGAATTTTTTTGGAGGAATGATTAGGGTTATTAAGTATGAAATGTCTGATTTCTTTAAGTACTAAGTTTGACAGTTGCTATCTCTGACATTTCACTTTGACACTCTGGTTTTATGTTTATTGTGAAGGTACATCCTCATTCTTTCAAACACATGGTTTGGCTTGGGATAATCTTTCAAATTTTTTTTTGTTTTGTTTTATTTTTTTAATTTATTTTTTTATTTCAGCATATTATGGGGGTACAAATATTATGGTTATGTATATTGCTCATGCCCCCCCTCCCCCCTCAAAGAGAGCCTCAAGCATGACCATCCCCCAAACGTTGCACATCTCACTCATTATGTTTGTATATACCCATCCCCTCCTCCCCCCTCCCACCTGCCCGACACCCAACACCTGACAAATGTTATTCCTATATGTCCACTTAGGCGTTGATCCGTTAATACCAATTTGCTGGTGAGTACATGTGGTGCTTGTTTTTCCATTCTTGAGATACTTCACTTAGTAGAATGGGTTCCAGCTGTATCCAGGAATATACAAGAGGTGCTATAT
>CAUYPO010122264.1:0-10633 GCA_963574435.1 Cheirogaleus major
AATATTTTTAGGAGAAAAGGGGTAAGTATATAGGCTCAACTTATCTTGAAATAAGAAGTCCAAAAGAGAGACTATGGTAATTTAAAAAATATTATTTCTGTACATATACACATAATTTTACATAAATACATAAATATAATCACAATCATGATTTTTCTTTTTATTTTAATTTCATAACATATTACAAGGGTATAAATGTTTTGGTTACATGGATTGCTTTTGTACTGCTTGAGTCAAAGTTATAAGTGAGCTCATCACCCAGTATACAGTGTGCATTGTACCCATTAGGCATGATTCTAACCCTTCCCCTCTTCCCCTCTCCCACCCGCATGATTTCCCTTTAGTTTTACTTCCATCTGTGCACATGAGTTGGTTGTGCACATAATTGGTTAGTTTGATTTAATTGTAAGTACACATGTTTGTTTTACCATTCTTATGATACTTCACTTAGGAAGATGGTCTCCAGTTCCATCCAGATTACGAATCACTGTGGAAGAAAATTGCAGATGATGTAAACAAATGGAAAAACATATCATGCTCATGGAACAGCAGAATCAACATCATTGAAATATCCCTACTACCCAAAATGACTTACAGATTCAATGTAATCCCCATCAAAATACCAACATCATTTTTCACAGATCTAGAAAAAATAATCTTACATTTCATTTGCAACCAGAAAAGAGCTCGAATAGCCAAAGCAATCTTAAACAAAAGGAACAGATCTGGAGGCATCACTTTACAAGAGTTTAAGCTATACTACAAGGTTATAGTAACCAAAACAGCATGGTAATAGCACAAAAACAGAGACATAGACCAATGAAATAGGACAGAGAACCCAGATATAACACCATCCACATATTGCCATCTGAACTTTGACAAAGTAGACAGCAAGATACACTGGAGAAAAGAATCCCTATTCAATAAATGGTGCTGGGAAAATTAAATAACCACATGTAGACAATTGAAACAGGATTCGTATCTCTCACCATTCACAAAAATTAATTCAAGATGGATAACAGATTTAAATCTAAGACATGAAATGATAAAAATTCTGGAAGAAAATGTTGGGAAAACTCTTCTAGATATGGGCCTAGGCAAAGAATTTATGAAGAAGACCCCAGGGGCAATCACAGCAACAACAAAAATAAATAAATAAATGGAACTTGATAAAATTAAAAAGCTTCTGCATTGCCAAGAAACAATCAACAGAGCAAATAGACAACCTACAGAATGGGAGAAAATATTTGCATGCGCTAAAGGACTAATAACCAGGATCTACAAATAAATCAAGCAAATCAACATCAAACCCCATTAAAAAATGAGTGAAAGACATGAACAGAAACTTTTCAAAAGAAGATACACTAATGGCCAGTAAACATGAAAAGTGCCCAACATCACTAATAATCACAGAAATGCAAATCAAAACCACAATGAGATATCACCTAACCCCAGTGAGAATGGCTTTTATCGAAAAGTCCCCAAAAAACAGATGCTGGTGTGGATATGGAGAGAAAGGAACACTTGAACACTGTTGGTGAGACTGCATACTACTGCAACCTCTATGGAAAAATAGCATGGAGATTTCTCAAAGAACTAAAAGTAGATCTACCATTTGATCCAGCAATCCCACTAATCGGTATTTATCCAAAAGAAAAAAAGTCATTTTATCATGATTGTTTTTAGTATACATCTGTTTTCTTTTCCGCTTGATTCCATTGAAGGAGCTCAGGAAATTTCACCCCAAAATATGATTCCTTGGTATAAAGAGTATTTTGAATTAGAGGCCCTTAGAGATCAACAGACCCTTAGATGGGGCTTTCCCTATATCTGCCTAAACCAAACTAACCCATCAAAAAGAACAGTTAACTTCCTTTCCCCTCCCTGTTATCTCACTATATTTCAGGAAAGAAAATCAAGAATGCAACTAGACCTGGCCCAAATCATTTTAAACATAATACCTGTCTCTCAGGTTAATTTACAAGTCAATCTGTTTTCCCCATCCATTCGTCCTCCCTAGCAACCATTTATTGCCCCTAAACTACCTATAATCCACATCTTCCCCCTCCCCTCTCTAAAAGGAGAGCATAAAAATATCTGAACCCAATTGGGATATTGGGTAACCACTCTGTTATCCTTCCCTTGTGCACAGTAAATAAACCTCTTCCTCTTATTAATCTGCCTTAATTGTGAGTTAATCTTTCACTGAACTTTTGGGAGGGCAGGAAGGGGAAGTTTCCCCTCATCCCCACACCATATTATTCCTCACTCACCTACTCTCTACATACTGAGTCCCTTAAGTATCCCAGAGCAAATCCCCTGTCTCTGCAAGTGCTAACAATTGATAACACAATTTTGAATATTTTTCTCCATACTCATAATTCTATAGATACAAATATGCACATTATATAAACTATATATAGAAGGACTTTTAGTCATGGCCATTGCTTATCTTTTTTAAAAATGGAAAATTACGTAGTTTTTGTTAGCCTGTATTTCTTACTCAACCATACCTCCAAGAACCTCCCCACTCCACTAGTAAGTGGATTTAGTTCTCAGCCATTCTTTTAAGAGCTGTATAATAGTACATGGTATGTGGCTGCACCACAATTTATACAACCATTCCTTCTGATAGCATTTATATTGTTTTCAGTTTTATGTCACTCAAGATAATGCACCCAAAACTACTCTTATACACATGTCATTACTTAAGGCTGCTTTCTTATTCTGTGGGGTTAGGTCTCATATGTGGTAATGTTGGGCCAAAGGATAGATGTATTTTATTTTAATAGATTCTGACATATCGCTTTGTAAAAAATCATGTACAAGAATATCTCGTTACTACATTCATGATAAAACAAAGTGTTATCATCATTTTTAAATTGCCATTAGTCTGATGGATAGAAAGCAACCATTTTTATTACTTTAATCTCTATCTTTTCATAAATTTCTTAATCATTTTGATTTGCTCTCCACTGAACAATTGAACAATTTATGTCTTTACCTGTTATCCTATTGTCTTTTTTTAGTCTATTACAAAGAGGATTTTCCATATAATCGCTATAAATACATTGTCATCTACATCATATTTTCAGGGGGTGGGGTGTTATCCTCTTAGTCTATTAACCTTGCTTATGGTCTCTTCTGCCATTCAAAAGATATTTACTTCTCAGTCAAATATTTTATCTTCTGTTATAGTTTCTCTATTTATATTCAGGTTTTTATATTTTTCATTTATCTCTTATCCCATTTGTACTTTATTTTATTCTAATACATAAGAGATTTCACATTTATTTATTTAACCTGCATCAGCACCACTCACAAAGAATCTAACCTTTCCCGATCTAACCTTTTCCTAATCAATTATTCCCATTATCGTGTCTAATTATACAAAATTATATTTCTAGATTTGTTTTACTAACCTACTTAACTATTCTTAATATTATATTGATTATAATTAATTTATAGTATTTTATTTAGAGAATATTCTGATTTGAGTAACCAATTTCCCCTACAATCAATTTTCTTTCATGGGCATTTATTTTTCCACAAAAACTTTTATTTTTTTCATCCAATTTCAAAAATAACCATGTTGAGATCTGAAATGAAAAGACTTTAAATCTGTATGTTTATTTTAGTTGAGTTGACATTTACATGCTAATGCATCTTTCATCTAAGGACAAGAATGTCAATCCATTTGTTCAGATTTAATTTTATGTCAGAAAAATTTTAGTTTTCTTTACATAGATATCATATTTATCTTGCTAAATGTATCATTAAGTCTTTTATAGTTGTATCATTATTCTAAATAGAATTATTTGCATTTCCATTTCTAGATGCTTAGTGTCAGAATAAAGAAAAGCTACTGATTTTGTATACTTACTTTATATCTAGTAACCTTAATCAAATTCTCATAATTCTACTTTGTTTCTTTACTAGATTCCTTTGGGAGTCACACCAATTAGTAAAATGGATAATCTCCTCTTACAATGATTTTGCTGGCTATTTCACTATTCCATTTGTTAATATCCTCAGATAAACATGAAAAATAACAATGCAGTTGGATATACTGGTTGTTACTGAAACAATACTATTAGCAAATATTTATTCAAAATTTTGAAGATTAGTTTTAAATTTCCTTCTATTCCTATTTTACCTAGTTTTCATTGGAAATGACTGATGAAGTTATAGCACATCAATAGATTCTAAAAATGTATTTGTTCACCTGCATCAAATACACTGATGTAATGAAGAATTGTGTGTATGGATTTTTCATCAGGCTGGAATAGCAGATAGGGATAGAGCCAGCCTCAAACTTAATAGGAAACAATACTTTTCTCAAAGACATTCTGCTACTAGAAAGTGTCATAATAACCCCTTTGAGTGTCTACTGTTTTCTTACTCACTGAGAGACTTTGTTGAGTGAGGATCTACTGTTTTTTTACTCACTGATAAACTTTGGGCTCTAAAATTATAGACTATGAGAAACTTCGCTGTTTGAAATTACAGTAGTCAGAACAAAGCATTTCATGCTTGCCTGGAGAATGTAAGTTACTCTGACACAGAGAAACAGCT
This sequence comes from Cheirogaleus major, assembly GCA_963574435.1. Lineage (NCBI taxonomy): Eukaryota > Metazoa > Chordata > Mammalia > Primates > Cheirogaleidae > Cheirogaleus > Cheirogaleus major. The sequence continues at coordinate 4,576 of CAUYPO010122264.1, forward strand.
TCAATTTACAACCCAGGTGCAGAGCTTCAGAAAAGGGGTTTCTGGACACCACATTTCAGGTCACTCTTAACTTTGTGGTTTCTAAGGAGACAAGACCTTGGTTCAGTTTTCAGTGATATTGACCCAAATGGAGAGACCCAATGACACACAGCCCTGCTTTGCCTTGAACCTATCAAAAAGTTGTTTCATTTAGATTATACTTAAACTCCACCCTTCTCATAAATCATATAAACTCTTTTTCTTTGACTGGTGAGCATCTACATGAGTGGTTCCTCTGGTGTGTGGTGTCCCTTCTTGTGATAAGTCAACAAACCTGCCTTTGTTGGACTACAGCTTTGTCACTGATGGTCTTAGGCTGATTGGACTATTTTTCCATAGCCACCTTTCCATAACTCAGTTAAAGTTCAAGCAAAGCTCTATACAATAAAACTGTTCTCCTGGAGGTCACAGGGCTTCACAAGGTTCCTTGTGTTCATTCGATCTTAAACAAACTTGTCCTCCTCAGGAGATACGTCCACAACCAACCACCAGAATTCAGGAAAGGCCTGCTTCAGCAGTAAGGTTATTTCCCTTACACTAACCCTTGATTTCAACACTCAGTACACCTTGGTTCTTGTTGGATGCTGACCACAAGGATGAGACGTAGTACTCACCCTCTCATCTCTTAACTCTTGATCTCAGAATTTAAGATGCTCAGAGTCCACATGCCCTCAGGGAGAACAGACAGTGCCGGATGGCAGAGGCAGTGGTGATGGTTTTTCTTGGTCCTCAGCTTGGCTATATTGGCTACTTGTGGGAAGCAGGCGGATAAAGGGGTGAAGTGAATATAAGAAGAGGAATAGTTTCAATTATCCATGAATCACTGGAACTGGAAGGATGCAGAATGCTAACTAGAGCAGCCTACAGTTGTATATTCAGGGCTTAGAGCTTTTATAACCCTTTTCTTATCTGCCAGCAAGGAAGGCTTACTGCCTTACTAGCCTGTCTCCCCCAAGGCCAGCACATTTCAAGGGAGGGTTAGCCTTTAATTGGTTCTTTTACTCCAAAGGCCCACTAATTAGTAGTGAGAGCATCTAGTTAATTCCCCCAATCACTTCATCTTGCTTTGGAAAGCAGTCAAAAGGAAAAGGGTCTTGCAAGGGATATCTGCTAACGAAAACAAAAAGCTCAGTCATTTACCATAAGCGTTGCATCCTAATCCCCAAACATCTTTAGCTCCCAAACCTAGAGGACATAAATATAGATCTTTCCCTCTCCACGGCCACATAACAAAATGATGACAATGATGTGCTTCATGAAATTAACTTAGAACTAAAAATGTCTATAGATAAATGCGTACATTTAACAAATGCTTTCAAAAGTTATTTGCAAATGCCAAAAGGAAAACACTGATAACCTGACTACAAAAAACTTTAAAACTTGTTAATGAAAACTAAAAACAAAACATAAAACACCATTTAGAAAGGCAAAAATTATGTGACACACCAAGAGATAAAGAGCTAGTTTCCTACACATAGACACAGTACTAATCGTGGACATGAATAAATAGTTCATAGAAAATGAAATAAAAACGTCCATTTCCTTAGAAAAACAAACTACAGTTAAAGGTAGAATGCTGAAGGAAAGAAACACAAGGAATCCTACATATTAACATAAGAATAAGGAATCAAACACTTTGAAAAGATAAGGTTATGGATTCAACATAGAAAAAAAACGTTTCTGATTAGATGGATTTTTCCTCAAATGGGTTATTAATGTTCTTATAACCCAAGAAAATGTTCCTAACCATCACCACCCTCGGCCAATTTAATCGTTGAAACTAAAGGCCCTGTATAGTAATGAATTGAAAAAACAGGAACTATAGGACTTAAAAATACTAAGGCATATAAAGATCAAACTAGCTCTTATGAATAAAACATACAACTTAATCCATATGAAATTTTCTTTAAAGTGCCTAAATCTAATATTAATATCCCTCAGTCATTCTTCAAATTATAGCTTATGAACACCATCCAAGTCTGAAATTTGTTTCAAGATAGCTCTTAAAGATACTGCAATGCATGACTAGTTCTGCCTAATTGATCTACCACTTGGAAATTCACGCATAAAATTCAAGCCTCCTGTAGAGCCACGCTCTCCCAAGAGCCCATCTTTATAATTTTCCTAGCCATTGATTCTTAACACTGATGTCTTTAGGAATATTAACTATGAGCAGGTACATAAGGAAATGGTAGCACCCAAAAGAAGAAAGCAAAGGAAAAAGTTACCAATCATTTCTAATTCAGAGTTCAATATGCAGTGTGCCCATAGCATCTGTTCAGGCACATTGATTCCCCCAGCTGTTTGAATGTCTGTTCTTAAATACTGTAGACCATGTTGACCACCAGAGCAAAGTAAAATAAGTTATACAAGACTGTGCCAATAGGTGAGAAAGAGCACAATAAACCAATTTGTAATGTATGAGGTTCAGATGTTGAAGTTCTTATTTTGACATCACAGTTTTACGTAAGAAATTATTCTTCCTCTAAGGTATGAAATAACATTGTCTAACTTTCAGATTTTATACTACAGAAACAAACACTAAGGAAACCACAGATGGGATGAAATGGGGTTATTTTCAGAGACACAAAGTCTTAGACCTTGCTATTCTCCTTTCAAAAATTCTAATCTTCCTTTGGTCATTTTCTTTGACTCTCAAGGTGAACTAAGTCTTGAGTTTGTCCCAAACTGAGCAAAGGATAAGAGAGTCAACCACACTGTGAGATATATTAATATCAGCTCAGCAATTGATAGTAGCTGCCAGATTAACAAAAGCTTTTCAAACACAATCTGGAGAGAGATTATACAGGATGCCATTCATAAGTACATAGTGATTTAATGACTGTATTAACATATTACATTGCTACTTAATAATTCTAACTATAGTAACACAGGATGAAAGAATTTTCACCAAAAAAAGCCTATCTTAGAAGTTTTTCAATTTCAGAGTAAATTTTAGAATCTTTTAAAAAATGAACTCAATCTAATTATAAACCACAATATAAAACGTTCAAAATTAAAGGTCTAAGTATCAGAAATTACCAATAAAAAGAATTGATTAAATCATAAATAAATGAATTTTATCTCAATTATGTTTTTTACATAATCATTAAAAATAGTCTGACTTATACACATATAATTATTTCAAAGAATCATCATTGGTAAATAAAATACATTCTGTATTAATGTTTGATGCCTTAAGGGAACTAAATCAAATGGCTATGTCAGTCCATAAACAACAAACCAATTCCCACATATCACACTTGCTTTCTGGTGGTAAATATTAAAAAGGCAGTAACCTCAAAACAAAAGAAAACTCAGTGTCTGCCAATCAAAAATGACCTTGTACCAAGCAAAATGTATTGAGAAGCACATCCTTCAGAACAGAGGATATCACCATTAGTGTGGTAACACACCACAAAAAACTTGTCCAGAAAATATTCCATTTTAAACTTATATGGGCTGAATGTTTGTGTCCCCCAAAATTCATATATGTTGAAATCCTAACCCCCAAGGTGATAGTCTTTGGAGATGGAGCTTTTGGAAGGTGATCAGTTCATGAGGGATTAGTGCTCTTATAAAAGAGGCCTTAGAGAGATCCCTCCCTCTTCAGCCATTTGAGTTCATAGGGAAATAACATCTGTTTATGAACCAGGAAGCCCTCATCAGACACTAAATCTTTCCAGCTTCCAGAATAGTCAGAAATAAATATCTGTTGTTTATATGCTACCCAGTTTATGGTATTTTGTTGCAGCTTAAACAGACTAACACATAGAGAAGCACCCTTAAGATTCTCAAAAGTATTTAGTAGTATGGCATTATGGATCTCAAGTAAATTAGATCTGGTGGTCTTTCAAACAGCCTATTTTCTTTATAACCAAAGTAAAGAAATTGAACTAATTACAAAATGTTCACTTTTAAACATGAATAAAATAAACAAACAAAGGTAGACTGCTCACCCCAAGCCAAGAAACAACTAACAGCAAAGCATCTGGTCTCTCTAGATCAACTGCTCACCTAATAGCACCATGCTCCTGGCAATTTCAAGTTCGATACACCATAAGTAGGATTTGTACAATTCTAATTTGATTCACCACAGACTGCATATTTGTACAAATTAAAGCATTCATATTGGCCCTTTGTTCAGAGTCCTGAGTGCAAATGAAAAAATATAAAAGTTGTACCTTTCATCCAGATCATTATATGCTCTAAAAGCCTCTGTTAAAGAAACACTGATTTGTTATGTCAAATGTTTAAAAGGACCATTTAAGCCCTCCTTTATTTTTATGATTTCGCAAGTTTTCCCTCATTTTTCTTTCCACTTCCATTGATTAAAACTCCTCAGTCCATCCCTCCAACACCTATCTTTGAATATTATTCTTCTTCTGAAGCTCAGACCCAAAATTTTTATCTTTACAATATCTTTAAAAAATGTCTATAAAAGCACTCTAACACCATGATAAAGCTCTAACCAATGAGGTTTCCCTTCCTTAATCCCTTATTCAAGCTACGAAGAGGAAGAAAGAGGAGAGATAAAGGAGCTGTGATCCTCCTGAAAACACACAATCCTCCCTGACCCAGTGTTCAAGGTAAGCTGATGTGCAGCTTACCTGGCTTGAGATCAAGGAAAAATACTATTCTCCCAGAAGAAGAGTCAAAATAAAGCACATAAACTTCACCGTAGACTAACCAGGCCATCTAAGGCATGAAGCATTAGCTGAAACAATGTTAAGCTCTCTATTTAAACTGGAACCACAGCTGCCCAGAGGATATTTGTTTATAGCCTCTGTGTCTACATCATCAATATAGATGTCCTATATCATCCCAAATAGTGCAAAGTCATCAAAAGTTAGTCTTCACAATACTTACTTTTATTCTACTCTTAATATGTAACATTACAGGGGAATCTTTCTGACAAAAGACCTACTGAGGGCATCTTACTTAAATCACTATAGGAAACTACCACTGCCTCCATCACAAGCACATTTTTTATAGATTCAATTATATTGAAACTCTAGAGACTTCCTTTTTATTATAAACTATACTTCATCAAGTATTTGTTCCAGGAGGAAAATAAAAGAGCTAAAATATGGGAAGAATGTTTGAGGTTCCCTGAGCCCACAAAAGATATTTATGCAAATTTGCCTGATCTGCTTCATTTTTCTAAGACAGGGAGTGAGAAGGGGAAGAAATCTCCCCTTGCAGAAGACACCTGTTAACACAACTAGCTTGGACAGCGAGGTGGTCACCCAATGAAAAGACAGCCTTATTTCTATGGTAAGAAGGACAAGTGCAATCATTTGTTCAGGTATGACTTACATGTAGAGAACTGATCTTCTCATTGTGAAAACACTTTCACATTTTGATAAGTCGCAGGATAAATAAGAAACTGCCTTGTAAACAAAATCTTAAGTAGATTCAAGTTTGTGATCTTTCTACCAGTCAAAAATACTGTCATTTCCTTAAATACTGGCTCCGAGATAGTACCAACTTAGTTGAAAATATTATCTAAAAATGTGGTGACAGTGCAAGAAACAGAACACAAACAATATTCTTTTCTTTCTAGATTAAGAGAAGATGAAAGTATATTTTTAATAAGTACAGCTGTATAAACTAAATATATAATATATAATTGACATAAAGAATTTAAATGGAATCCCATTCTGTGGGTTGTCTATTTGCTCTAATGATAGTTTCCTTGGCCATGCAGGAGATTTTTAATTTGATCAGATCCCTACACTTCTGATAAAGATCTAATAACATGAATCTATCTAGAACTCAAAAGAATTAACAAAAAAAAATCAAACAACCCCATCAAGAAATGGGCAACGGAAATGAACAGAAACTTCTCAAAAGAAGACAGAATAATGGCCTGCAGACATATAAAAAAATGTTCAACATCTCTAATCATTAGAGAAATGCAAATCAAAACCACAACACGATATCACCTAACCCCACTGAGACTGGCCTCTATCAAAAAATCCCAAAACAACAAATGCTGGTGAGGATGTGGAGAGAC
>CAUYPO010122267.1:0-12479 GCA_963574435.1 Cheirogaleus major
CTAGAGTTACAGGCGTGAGCCACCAGCCTATGTGGTGTGAGGCAGGGGTCAAGTTTCACTTTTTTCCATGTGTACATACAGTTGTGCCAGCGGTGTTTGTTGAAAAGACTTTTCTTTCTTTCCCTTTTGGATTACTTTGGCATTTGTTGAAAATCAAATGACTGAGTGAGTGTGGGTCTATGTCTGGGCTCTCCATTACATGTCATTGGCCTATGCGCTGGCCCTCATGCTGGTACCACGGTGACCTGATAATTATAACTGTAAAGGTAAACCTTGTAGTGTTAAGTCTGTTAGCTTTGTTTTTCTTTTTCAAGACTGCTTTAGATGTCCTAGGTCCTTTCTATTTTCCTATAGATTTTAGCATTAGTTTGTCAATTCCTAAAAAAAAAAAAGCCTAATGAGATTATGATTGTACATCATTGGATTTATATATTAATTTGGAAAGAGCTGACATTTAACACTATTGAGTTTAACAAAATGAATCTGGCAATTCTGTTGATTTAGGTCTTATAAACGTTTGTTTAAATTCACTACTAAGAATTGTATACTTTTGGTATAAATGAAATTTATTTTAATTTAAATTTTCAGTTGTTTTCACATTACATTTTAATGTGTGACCTTGCTAAATTCACTTTTAATTCTTGTAATTATTTTGCAGAATTCTATGTAAAGATTTTCTATGTAAACAATCATGTCATTCCAGAAAAGCGACAGTTTCAATTATTCCTTTCTGGTCTGTGTGCTTTTTATTTCTTTGTCTTGCCTTGTCGTCCTGGCCCGGGCTCCAGCACAATGTTTAGTGAAAGCAGACATCCTTGCCTAGTTCCTGATATTAGGGGAAAACAAGGTACATATTTACACTGAGATAAACTAGATGCTCGGCCATAAAACAAATCTCAATATATTTTTAAAAGGACTGATGTTAAGCAGGGCATGTCCTCTGACCGCAGTGGAACGACACTAGAAATAAATATCAACAGTACTGCACTGCTCCACGGCTCCATGTGCCATGCAGAACCCTTGACTGTCCCTACATAGATACGTTTTATTCTGCCCACCCTTCCTGCTGTATTGTCATACATGTCTGCATACGTTGTAGGCTCTACACACAAGGTTATGATTTTTTGCTTTATACAATCAAATGCATTTTAAAGACATCAGAGAAAAACATTTTTATATTCATTCACATACTTATGATTTCTGGTGCTCTTCATTCCTTCCTGAATATTCCATCTGACATTATTTCCCTTCAGCCTGAAGATCGTCTTTTTGCATTTGTTGTAGTGCAGGTGCACTGGCAACGAATCATCTTAGTTTTCATTTATATAAAAATATCTTTGTTTTGCCTTCATTTTTGAAGAATATTTTCTCTGAATATAGCACTCTGGTTTTTCTCAGCACTTTAACATTACCATTCCACTGTCTGCGACGCCCGCCGTTACTGCGAGAGGGACAGCCACAGCTTCTACCATCCATCTGCGTATCATGTGTTATTTTTATTCTACAGCTTCCAAAGCTTTTGCTTTACCTTTCTGGCTTTCACACATTTGACAATAATGTGCCTCAGGTGACTTTTTGGTATTTATTCTGTGTGGGGTTTACTGAGCTGCTTGAATCTACAAATAACTGTCTACAAATTTGAGAAAATGTTGGTTATCTTTTCTTCCAATATTTTTGTTACACCATTTTCTCTCTCTTCTCTTAATGGGACTCCAAATACAAGTGTGTTACGTTTTTTGTTTTTTTGTTTTGTTTTTGAGACAGAGTCTCACTCTGTTGACTGGGCTAGAGTGCTGTGGCATCAGCCTAGCTCACAGCAACCTCAAACTCCTGGGCTCAAGCAATCCTTCTGCCTCAGCCTCCCAAGTAGCTGGGACTACAGGCATGTGCCACCATGGCCGTCTAATTTTTTCTATGTATAGTTTTAGTTGTCTGGCTAATTTCTTTCTATTTTCAGTAGAGACAGGGTCTCACTGTTGCTCAGGCTGGTCTTGAACTCCTGAGTTCAAACAATCCTCCCACCTTGGCCTCCCAGGTGCTAGGATTACAAGGGTGAGCCACCACTCCCAGCCGAGTTAGGGTTTTTAATATTGTTTATAGCTCCTGAGATTGTGTTGATTTTATTTTTAGTTTTTTTCTCTCTCTTCTTCAGATTAAATTCCTGTTGATTTCTCTTCGAATCCACTGATGCTTCTGTCATCTACAGTCTGGTGTTAAGCTCACCCAGAAAATTTTTATTTCAAATGTCCTATTTTTTAGTTTAAAATTGTCAATTGTTTCTTTTTTTATAGTTTCTATTTTTCTGTTGAAATTTTAAATTCCAATATAGTCCCATTTATCTGTTTTTGCTTTTGTTGCCAGTGCTTTTGGTGTCATATCCAAGAAATCTTTGCCAAATCCATTGCCCTGAAGCTTTCTCCCTATGTTTTCTTAGAAGAGTTTTATAGTTTTAGGTCTTACATTTAGCTCTTCTAAATGTAGGACCTAAGTCATTGTGCATTAATTTCTGTACATGGTGTAAGGTAAGGGTCCAACTTAATTCTTTTGCATGTCAATATTGGGTTTTCCCAACACGATTTGTTGAAAACATTGTCCTTTCCCCAATGAATGGTCTTGGCACCCTTGTCAAAAATCATTTGGCCACGTGTTCAGAGGTTATTTGTGGCTTCTCTATCTTATTCCATTGCTCTACGTGTGTATCTTTATGCCAGTAAAATGCTGTTTTGATGACTGTAGTTTTGACATTAGGTAGTGTGACACCAACGTTGTGCTTCTTCAAGATTATGTTGGCAAATCAGAGTCCCTTAAGATTCCATGTGAATTTTGGTGAGAATTTTTCTATTTCTGAAAAACACATTGCTGAGATTTTGATGTGGATTACACTGAATCTGTAGATCATTTTTAAGGAGCATTGACATCTTAAGAATATTTAGACTTCCAATCCATGAACAAGGTATGTCTTTCCATTTATTTGTGTCTTCTTAAATTTTCTTCAGAAACATTATGTATTTAAGTATAAGTCTTTTGCCTCCTTGGTTACCAAATTCATTCCTAAGTATTTTATTCTTTTTGGCACTGTTGCAAATAGAATTTTTTTCTTAACTTAACTTTTTGGATTATTCATTGTTAGTGTATAGAAATGAACTTTTTACATTGCTACTTTGTTCAACTAATCTATTAGTTCCAACAGGTTTGTGCATGTGTGTGTGTGTGTGTGTGTAATCTTTAGGGTTTTCTACATGTAAAATCATGTTGTCTGCAAACAGAGATAACTTCACTTTTTTCTTTCCACTTTGTATGCTTTTTACTTCTTTTTCTTGCCCAGTTGCTCTGGTTAGTGCTTCCTAAACTATGTCCAATAGAAGCAGTGAAACCAGGGTTGGACACAGTGGCTCACACCTGTAACCCTAGTACTTTGGGAAGCCAAGGTGGGAGCATCACTTGAGGTCAGGAGCTCAACCTCAATTTGAGAAACATAGTGAGACCTCATCTCTACGAAAAAATAGAAAAATTACCTGGGTGTGGTAGCTTATGCCTTTAGTCCCAGGTACTCAGGAGGCTGAAGCAGGAGGATTGCTTACGCCCAGGAGTTTGAGGTTACAGTGAGCTCTGATGACACCACTGCACTCTATCCCAGGCAACAGAACGAGACCCTTTCTCAAAACAAACAAAACGAAACAAAGTAAGTGGTGAAACCAGGCATCCATGTCTTGTTTCTAATCTTAGAAGGAAAGCTTTCAGTCTATAACCATTGAGTATAAAGTTAGCTATGGATTTTTTATATATGACTTTTAATATGTTGAAGTAGTTTTCTCTTATTCCTAGTTTGTTGAGTGTTTTTGTATCATGAAGGAATATTGAATTTTGTCAAATAGTTTTTCTGCAGTAATTGAGATGTTCCTGTGGTTTTTCTTTCATTCTGTTAATGTTGCATATTATCTTAATTGATTTTCATATGTTGAACCATCCTTGCATTCCAGGAATAAACCCCATTTAGTCATGAGAAATTGACTAAACCCCATTGAGAAATTTTGCATCAATATTGATAAAAGATGTTGGTCTGAAGTTTTATTTTTTTGTATCGTCTTTGGTATCATGGTAATGTTGGCCTCATAGAATGAGTTTGGAAGTATTCCTTCCTCTTCAATTATTTGGAAGAGTTTGAGAAATGGTGTTAATTCTTCTTTAAATGTCTGATAGAATTCACCAGTGAAGCTATCTGGTCCTGGCCTTTTGTTTGTTGAGAGGTTTTTGATTCCTGGTTCATTCTCCTACCTAGTTGTATGTCTCTTCAAATTTTCTACTTCTTCATGATTCAGTCTTGGTATGTTGTATGTTCCTATGAATTTGTTCATTCTATCTAGGTTATCTAATTTTTTGGCATACAAGTATTTCTAGTACTCTCTTATAATCCTTTAATTTAGTAAAATTGGTAGTAGTGTCCCCTCTTTCATTCTGATTTTAGTTATTTTACTTTTCTCCTTTTTCCGTAGTTAATATAGCTAAAGGTTTTCTTTCAATTTTGTTGATCTTTTCAAAGAACCAACTTTTGGTTTTGTTGATTTTATCCATTAATTTTCTAGTCCCTATTTTGTTTAATCTCTGCTCTAATCCTTATTATTTCCATTTGGGGGCTCTTTTCCTAGTTCCTTAAGATGTAAAATTAGGTTGTTGATTTGAGATCTTTCTTATTTTAAAATGTGTTTACAGCTGTGAATTCTCCTATTGGCACAGCTTTTACTGTGTCCCATAGTAGTGTGTTGTGATGTCATTTTGATTTGTCTCAAGACATTTTCTATTTTCCCTTGTGATTTGTTCTTCGATCCATTGGTTGTTTAAGAGTATGTTGTTTAATTTCCACATATTTGTGGATTTTCAATTTTTTCTCCTGCTATTCATTTCTAGTTTAATTCTATTGTGATCAGAAAAGACACTGTGCACAATTTCAATATTTTTAAATTTATCAAGACTTGTTTTGTGCCCTTACATATGGTATTTTCTGGAGAATGTTCTGTGTGTTCTTGAGAAAATTGTGTATTTTGATGTATGGTGGATCTTTTGTATCTATTAGGTCCAACTAGTCTAAGGTGCTGTTCAAATTCTGCTATTGATCTTCTGTCTGGTTGTTTTATCCATTACCTAAAATGGGGTTTCTGCCTGGGCATGGTGGCTCACGCCTGTAATCCTAGCACTCTGGGAGGCCAAAGTGGGCGGATCATTTGAGCTCAAGAGTTTGAGACCAGCCTGAGCAAGAGGGAGACCCCGTCTCTACTAAAAAAAATAAAAAGAAATTAGCTGGACAACTAAAAAAAAAAATATATATATATATAAAATATATGTATATATAAAATATATGTATATATATAAAATATATGTATATATAATATATGTATATATACATATATAATACACATAATACATATATAATTTATACATATACATATACATATATAAATATAAATATAATATACATATATAATTTATATAATTTATATAATTTATATAATTTATATATATATAAATTAGCCGGGCATGGTGGTGCATGCCTATAGTCCCAGCTACTTGGGAGGCTGAGGCAGTAGGATTGCTTGAGCCCAGGAGTTTGAGGTTACTGTGAGCTAGGCTGACACCATGGCGCTCTAGCCTGGGCAACAGAGTGAGACTCTGTCTCAAAAAAACCAAAAAAGTTTATTTTGTCTGATATTAGTATAGTCGTTCCTGCTTTCTTTCATTATTATTTGCATGGAATATCTTTTTCCATCCTTTCCTTTTAACCTATGCATATCCTGAAATCTAGAGTGAGTCCCTTATATATAGCATGCAGTTAGATACTTTTAAAAACATCTATTATGTCAATCTGTGTCTTTTTATTGGGGAGTTTAATCCATTTACATTTAAAGTAATTACTCATCAGAATGCCCTGACTCAAGTCTGTAATCCCAGCATTTTGGAAAGCTGAGGCGGAGAATACCTTAAGACCAGGAATTTGAGACCAACCTGGGCAACATAGTGAGACCTAATCTCTACAAAAAAATTAAAAAATTATCCAGGAATGGTTGCTTGTGCCACTAGTCCCAGCTATCTGCAAGGCTAATGTGGCAGGATCACCTGAGCCCAGGAGGTGGAGGCTGCAGTGAGCTACGATTGTGCCACTGCATTTCAGCCTGGGCAACAGAGAGAGACGCTGTCTCTAAAAACAATAAATAAAATGAAATAAAGTAATTGCTCATAAGGAAGGACTTACTACTGCTATTTTGTTATTTGTTTTCTGTATGTCTTACAACATTTTGCCCATCATTTCTTCCATTAATGCCTTTCTTTGTATTTAGTTGATCTTTTGTAGCAACACATTTTGATTCTCTTCTCATTTCTTTTTGTGTATATTTTATAGATATTTCCTTTGTGGTCACCGTGGGGATCACATACAACACCCTAAAGCTATAACAGCCTATTTTGAACTGATATAACTTCAGTTGCCAACAGAAACTCTACTCCTTTACAGCTCTACCCCCTCCACTTTATGTTATTGATGACACAGATGATATTATTGCATTTGTGTGCCCATTAACATAGGTTTATAATTATTTTTTATGCTTTTGTCTTTAAATTCTTAGAGGAATAAAAAGTAGAGTCCCCCCCAAAATTACACTAATACTTATTTTTATATTTGCCCATTTTTTTTAGCTTTACCAGAGAACTTTATATTTCCATATGGCTTTAAGTTACTATCTGGTGTCCTTTCAACGTCAAGGACTCTCTTTAACAATTTTTGTAGGGATACCTAGTGTTAATGAACTCCCCCAGCTAGAAGTGTCTTAATTTCTTCCTTATTTCTGAAGGGCAATTTGCCAGACATAGAATTCTCCACTGAGAGGTTTTGTTCTTGTGGCACTTTAAATGTATCATCCCACTGTCTTCTGGCCCGCAAGGTTTCTGCTGAGAAATCTGCTGACAATATTATTCAGGACCCTTTGTACTTGATGAGTTGCTTTTTTTCTTGCTGATCTGAAGATTTCCTCTTTGTCTTTGGTTTTTTACAGTATGATTATAACATATCTTGGTGTGAGTCTCTTTAGATTTATCATAGTTGAAATTCATTAAGCTTCTTGCGTTTGTATATTCATGTCTTTCCTCAAATGTGGGGCATTTTTGGCCATAATTTCTTCAAATAATCTCTCTGACCCTTTTCCTCTTACTTCTTCTGGACTCTCCTGGTGTTTATATTGTCCACCTGATGGTGTCCTGAAAGTCTCTTAGGCTTTGTTTACTTTTCTTCTTCTTTTTTGTCTCCTCAGACTCAACAATTTCAAATGACTGGTCTTCAAGTTTCTGATTCTTCCTTCTGCCTGTTTGAGTCAGTTATTGTAAATTTTTGTATTTAGTTATTGTATTTTTCACCTCCAGAATTTCTGTTTGGTTTTTTTGTTTTGTTTTGTTTTGAGACAGAGTCTCACTCTGTTGCCTGGGCTATGGTGCGGTGGTGTCATCATAGCTCACAGCAACCTCCAACTCCTCGGCTCGAGTGATCCTCCTGCCTCAGCCTCCTAAGTATCTGGGACTACAGGCATGCGCCACCACAGCCAGCTAATTCTTTTTCTTTTTCTTTCTTTTTTTCTTTTTTAGAGATGGGGTCTTACTATGCTGCTAAGGCTGGTCTCAAACGCCTGTCTTCAAGCAATCCTGCTTCCTCGGCCTCCCAAAGTACTAGGATTATAGGCATGAGCTACCATGCCCAGCCTTTTTTAAAAAAAAATATACTTATTATCTCTTTGTTAATATTCTCATTTTGTTCATATATCATTTTCTTGCTTTCTTTTTGTTCTTTGTCCATGTTTTCCTTTAGTTCTTTGAACATATTTAAGACAATTGATTTAAAGACTATGCAGTACATCTAGTTTTTCTTTAGGAATAGTTTACAGAGATTTATTTGGTTCCTTTGAATGTCATGTTTCTTTATATGCCTTGTGATCTTTTTAAAAACTTGAGCATTTGAAGAAATAACCACCTCTCCCAGTTTTTGCAGATTGGCTCCATGCATACCTTTGCGGATCAGCCTGGAATAAAGGCAGAAGGTCTTCCTAGGCATTTTCACAAGTGTGAGCATAGCTCACTGTGGCCTCATCTCCTGGGCTCAAGTGATCCTCCTGCCTCAGCCTCCCATGTAGCCAGGACTACAGGTGTGGACCACTGCACCTGGCTACTTTTATATGTCTTAATTTTCCTAAGAGTCTCACCATGCTTCCTCTCAGAGCCTTAGCCATTCTACTGAAGCTGTGACCACTGCTTCCCACTGCTTTCTCTAGCTTGAGGTCTGAAAAGTGTCACTTTTGGCTGTCTGAGCTCTAAGTTGGATGATTCAGAGACCAGTCACTCAGGCAGCAGATAGGCTAGAATATTGTGTATTTGATTCATTTTCCTCTCTTTGATTTGTGGAAAGAAACTGGGAGCCAGGCCACTGCTTTCCCCAAAGTGCCCCATCTGGGGAGCGGGTGGGACACAGGCAAATAAAACACCATGAGATTTGCTATCTTTTTGAGTGTGGCTTTTTCTCGACTGGGCATTCACTTGATTGCTATAAGTCTTGACTGATTTCCAGAGCTCCTGTAAAATTATTTTGGGCAGTCTCCAGTTGTGTATGTGATGTTTCCATGAAGTAATGAGGCCTGGATATTTCTAGTCTACCATCTCACTGATGTCTGTCCTGCATCCATACATTCTGACATACAGGCTGGGCATGGTGGCTCACGCCTACAATCCTAGCACTCTGGGAGGCTGAGGTGGGAGGATTGCTTGAGGCCAGGAGTTTGAGAACAGCCTGAGTATGAGCAAGACCCCAACAAAAAATAGAGAAAATTAGCCAGACACTGTGGCACGTACCTATAGTCCCAGCTACTCTGGAGGCTGAGGCAGGAGGATCCCTTGAGCCCAGGAGTTTGAGGTTGCTGTGCATTAGGCTGATGCCACTGCACTCTGGCCAGGGTGACAGAGTGAGACCCTGTCTCAAAAAAATAAAATAAAATAAAATAAAAAGAAATTTTGATGTGTTATGTTTTCATTTTCTTTCATATCAACATATTTTCTAATTTGCCTTATGACTTCTTTGACCCATTTAGGCATATATTGTTTAATTTCCACGCATTAGTGAATTTCCCAGATTTCCTTCTTTTACTGTTCTGTGTTTTAGTTCCACTGTGGTGGGAGAACATACTTTGTATGATTTCAATTTGTTTTAAATCTGCTGAGGCTTGTTCTCACGCCCTCGCACGTGGCCTCTCCTGGAGAACGGCCGTGTGCTCGAGAAGCAAGCGTGTCTGCTGCTGTTGGGCGGCGGGGCCGTGCGTGTCTTTCAGGGCTGGCTGGTCTACTCTGTTGTTGAGGGCCCCCATCTGCCTAGTTCTATTTATTTTTGAGAGTGGGGCTGAAGTCTCCAACTATTGTTATTGAATGATCTATTTCTTGGCCCCCGATTCAGCTCAGAATTCTCTAATCTCTGTGTGCTGCCACACAGAGACACATACGTAGCTCCTGTGCTAGTCGGCTGAGGCCGCCGTAACTAAACACTACAGACCAGTTGGCACGAATGGCATGAATTGGTTTTCTCACAGTTCTGGAGACTGCAAAGTCCAAGATCAAGGTTGTGTCAGGGTTTGGTTTCTGGTCCTCTTCCTGGTTAAAGACATAAAGACAGCCACTTTGTCTTCATGTAGCCTTTTCTCTGCACATGTGACAGGGGACAGAGAGAGCGAGAGAGAGAGGGAGAAAGGGAGCTCTGGTGTCTCTCATAAGGATACCAATACCATCAGAATAGGGCCCCACCCTGATGAGCTCATTTGATCTTAATTACTTCCTCACTCTAAATATATCCTCACTTGGGGTTAGACTTTCAACATATGAATTTTGGGGGAACACAAGCATTCTGTCCACAACAACTTCTATCATTAAGTCTGCCTCATGATCATAAGATCGCTGCTGCTGTTCCAACATCACTTCTATGTTCCAGGCAACAGAAAGTAGCTAAGCACAGAAGTGCACTTGCTATCTAAGTTATATTTCTTTTTAAGAAGCTTTCCGTAAAGTGCCACTCACATTTCGCCTAATTTTATATGGGCCAGAACCTTGTCATGCGGTTGCCCCATTTGCTAGGAAGGCAGCTAAACATAGTTTTAGTTGTTGTTGTTTCATTTTATTTTATTTTTGGCAGTGTGGTTGCATGTACTGTTGTTGTTTCAGCCAAGCACACCGTTCCCTTAACAAGACCAGGGTTTGATTAATAAGGAAGAAAGGGAGTGTTTGTGTTGGTGAGTAATTAGCAGGCTTCATCCCAATCTTCTCCCT
Organism: Cheirogaleus major; assembly: GCA_963574435.1. NCBI lineage: Eukaryota > Metazoa > Chordata > Mammalia > Primates > Cheirogaleidae > Cheirogaleus > Cheirogaleus major. The sequence continues at coordinate 10,336 of CAUYPO010122267.1, forward strand.
GTGCCACCCATGCTGTGCCCTTCCCACGCTCAGAACTCGCCTACCCTGCCCTGGGTCCCGTCCAGTGTTTGCATCAGCTGCAAGTTGAGGGCCCTGGGCGGCACGTTGTCGTCTCCATCAGAGGCAGATTGAGCTTGTTAGGGACCTGCAGCCTCTAAACTGGAAGGCAGGTCGTCTGTCGCAAACACACCTGGCATGCAGTGGCGGAGAGAGCCTGGGATATCCACACGAGAAACGCATTCAGAGAAGAGGCCGTGGGAACACACGCAACCGCTGCCCGGGAGCGCGGGCGGATTCTGAAGACTTGCTGCCTGCAGCGGAGGGCGCACCGGCCGCGCGGCGATCCTGCGTCTGCCCCTGCCAAGTTCTTCCCATCCCATCCGTCTTCCCCTGTGGCCAGGCTGGTGCGGGCATGGAGGAGACGTCCCTCCCAGAAACCATAATTAGGGCTTTAGCAACCTGCTTCCTGCTGGCCTGAGTTCAGGGTCAGAGCCTTTTTCTTTTCTGTTTTTTGGTAATACAGTTAGTCTGCACGGGTATATTCCTCCGGGCCACTCTGTGCGTGAGTCACCACGGCCCAATGACCTGCCTCCCCCAAGGCTGTTTGTTTTGTTTTGCTTGTGAAGCATATCATAAAAGAGGGCTTACAATATACACTGACATCTAAACACTGAGCAAACCTCGGTGCTCGTCCCTCGGCCCCACGCTCAGGTTAAGAACCAGAACGTTGCGGTCGATTTAGAAGCCCGGGTCCTCTCTCCAGCGTCCGTCTCTCTCGGCCCAGCAAGACCTGAGTCCTGATTGTGTGTTAACCATTCCTTTGCTTTCCTTTACATCTCCCCACACATTTACACCTTCCTCTATAATGTGTTATTTTAGTTTTGCCTGGTTCTGCACTTTTTGCAAATAGAAAAAAATTCTTCTACAGCTTGAGTTTTTTCTTTCAACATTATGCGTCAGAGATTTAACCATGTGGAGCATGTGGCTCTAAAGATTCCATTTTCACTGCTCCATGCATGTTCTTGTTGAGAAATGTGTTAATCCACTCGACAGCTGAATGTGGGTATCGCTCCTATATATTTTTTTATGAGCACTACTGCTCTGAAGGTTTTTTGCAACTTACCCCAGTCTACAAATACAAGCATTTTTCCAGACAATACAGATCCTCCTTGACTTAAAATGGGGTTATGACCCAATAAACCCATCGTAAATTGGAAATATTGTAAGTTGAAAATGCATTTAATACAACTAACCTACTGCACAACATAGCTTAGCCTAGCTTACCTTAAATGTGCTTAGAACACCTCCATTAGCCTACAGGTGGACAAAATCCTCTAGCACAAGGCCTACTTTATAAAAAGAAGTATTGAACATTTCATGTAGTTTATTCAGTATTGTACTGAGAATGAAAACCAGAAGGGTCGTATGGGTATTCGAAGTATGCTTCCTACTGAATGTGTATTGCTTTTGCATCATCACAAAGTTGGCAAATTGTAAATTGGTCAGGTGCGGTGGCTCACACCTGTAATCCCAGCACTTTGGGAGGCCGAGGCAGGAGGATGGCTTGAGGACAGGAGTTCAACACCAGCCTGGGCAACATAGTGAGACCCTGTCTCTACAAAAAATAGAAAAATTAGGTGGGCTTGATGGCATGAGACTTTAGTCCCAGCTACTTGGGAGGCTGAGGCAGGAGGATCGCTGAAGCCCAGGCATTCAAGGTTGCAGTGAGCTATGATCACACCACTATATTCTAACCTGGGTGACAAAGTGAGATCCTGTCAAGAAAGAAAGAAAGAAAGAAAGAGAGAGAGAGAGAGAGAGAGAGGGAGGGAGGGAGAGAAAGAGAAAGAAAGAAAGAAAGAAAGAAAGAAAGAAAGAAAGAGAGAGAGAGAGAGGGAGGGAGGGAGGGAGGGAGAGAGAAAGAAAGAAAGAAAGAAAGAAAGAAAGAAAGAAAGAAAGAAAGAAAGAAAGAAAGAAAGAAAGAAAGAAAGAAAGAAAGATATAAGTCGAATCATCTTAAATGTAAGTAGGGAAGGTCTGTATATGTAGGAGTGGATTTTCTGGGTCATGGGGGCTGCACGTTTAGCTGTTTCCTGCCAGACTGGTTTCTACAGCTGTTTATCAATCTACACCACATCCTCGCC
>CAUYPO010122272.1:0-12947 GCA_963574435.1 Cheirogaleus major
TGTAGTCCCAGCTACTCGGGAGGCTGAGGCAGGAGGATTGCTTGAGCCCAGGAGTTTGAGGTTGCTGTGAGCGAGGCTGATGCCACGGCACTCACTGTAGCCCGGGCAACAGAGTGAGACTCTGTCTCAAAAAAAAAAAAATGTTGTACATGAGAAATATATAAAATGAAAGGAAAAAATCTCCTGGCTCCAAAAAACAAAAGAATTAAATGCTTAATCAAACTTCAACCTGATTTTTAAATTAGAGTGAATGACATTATTCTATATAACCAAGTTTACTGGTATATAACAGATTAAGAATGGAAACAGAAAACTTGGCAACACCATCCCATCTGTGGACCAGGGTCATGAGTTATGAAGAATATTATGAGGCCATGTTACTAAAAAATACTTGTTCCAATTAGGAAAAGAATTGTTCACCTAAAAATTATGAGGGAAAGAATAGTTTCAGGAACAACACTGATAACATGGATTTTACCCTTAAATCTTAATATTATCTCAAATAGCTGACAAGTTCAAATACGTGTATGCAATGCAAATGGAAAAACCACTCTTTTTTTTTTAGGTTGAGGTCTTCAGCAGGCAATGAACAGTGTTTAATGCCATATGGAGGTAATTTAATATGAATTTTGCAATACTTGAACAAGCATCATCACCAAATCTGCTAAATGGAGTTACTGATTTTGTTTCTTTCTAGCATGATGATTTAGTTGTGCAATGGTGCTGTCACCAGATGAGATTAATCACAATAATGATGCGTCTCTTTGCTAAGGACATTATCATAAATCATTTGAACACAGCCCAAGAGAAAAGGTTTTTAGTTAAACTTTCTAAATGTTACAAAATGGTTATAAAGCATGAGCTGTTGAAAATAGGCATTATTTTTATTTCAGATTGGGGAACATATGGCAAAATGATTATTCATTGGCACTGAAGTGATTTTGCAAATATATACACACTCATACACACACACCAACAATATCTCAAGTGATATTGAAAACTGAAAAAACCTTTTCATCATATACTCAGTACATTTCATGCCTCTTAATTGAAATAAAAAGAATCAAGTTAATGTCAGTACTCTTAAAAACATTTTAAATATCCAGTGGTTGTTTTTTTTAATGTGTCTTAGTTCATTTTGTGCTCCTATAAGAAAATCAGAAAATCCCACATTGGGTAATTTATAAAGAACTGGAATTATTTCTTATAGTTCTGGAGTCTGGGAATTCTAAATTCGAGGCACCTGGACCTGGTGTCTGGTGAGGGCCTTCTTGCTGCATTCTCACTTGGCAGAAGATAAAAGAGTAAGATAAAAAAAAGAAAAAGACAGACTCCCTCATTCAAGACATTTAATAAGGACATTTAATCCCATTCACAAAAGAGGATCCCTCATGATCCAATCACTCTCAAACAACCCAACTTTCAACACCAACGATTGGCAACACTTGAATTTTGGAGGGGACACATTCAAACCACAGCAAGATGAGACTTATTAATTGATCCCACCACAGGATTTCAGGACTGAAGAATTTGGTTTTCCATGCTGCATTGACTATTAGAACTTAATGGTCAGGAGGAACTTAAATGGAAGAGGTTGGGGGTTCCTCAGTAGGATATAAGCTCTTAAAGTAACCAGTTGATTAGCTATAAGGGACAAGGAAACACTGGTGTGTGTGCTTCCTTCAGTTGCTTATTGATAGAATAGCTCAGGCTTTTTTATCAATAAAGATGGTAATGATAATAGTATCTACCTAACTCATAAAGTTGTGTACATAAAAAATATAGGAGGTAAAGAACATACTTAAAACCACATCTGGAACAAAAGCAAGGGTAACAGTTGAAGAGAGAGTGCCGCCTGGAGAAATAAACGTGCCGTCTCTGGTTGGCTTCCTCTGGTTTTCTGAGCAAGTTTCTTTTCAGTGCCTTCACTCCACCTGTCCTCTTTTTCGCTATCCTCTTCAGCTTCCTTTTCTTTGTTTTATTCCCTGGCTATCCTTTGATGATGGCCGTTTTATTTTTCTCTCTCATTCTCTCACTTTCAGACTATGAATTTCTGAATTTCTCTCTCTGAATTCCTATCCAACCATTTTCTCTCTCTGCCCACCCCCTCAGTTCTTGCCCTTCTACTTTTGATTCAAGCCTTTTTGAAAATAAGGCTAAATTCTTCCTATCTCTGCTTTAAGTAAATAAGAACATAATAGTCATGGTTGACCCTAGAGTGTGAGTGTTGGCAAAAGGAGGGTCTTCCAGAGAGGTTCTCTCAGTTTTGAAGGGGTGCCTGTCAGTGTTGTGGGTCAGAGTGGTGCTTCCAGGACTGCCCCTAGAGGAAAAGCATCAATTTCATAAGTTCCTATAACAGGAGACTCTTGTGCATCCAGGAAGAATATTTATACTGACTGCCTGGGGTGCCGGATAGAGGTCCGACACCAGCTATGGTCATTATTGCGTAATTTATCAAGCTACAGTGAGGTGCCACAATACAAATGAATCTGTGTTTTTCTTAGTTGAGAGCCACAAAGCTGAATCAAAAGCTTTAAGCAGGCTGGAATCCAATAGTTATCTTGTGTCCTACTCCTTTTTTCTTTTTAAGATAAGTCACAGTTCCTATTTTTGATCAAGTAACAAGTTTAATCTTACATAACAATAATGACTAAAATTTGTTAAATATATACTCTGTACAGAACCTATAACAAGCACTTTAATGGTACCATCAAATATGATCTTCCAACAGTGTTTGGAGGTGTTATTTTTATTTTACACATAAGGAAACTGAGGCTCAAAAAATTTATATAACTTATCTAAGTTTATATAGGAGATAAGCATCAGAGGAGAGGTTCACACTCAAATATCTGATTCCAGAGCGCAGAGTCTTAATCATTTTAGATTGACAGAGTGAACACAAGTTTGTACCACTGCAGTTCCATGGTTCCCTGTGGGAAATACTGAGCAGGGTACTCAATAGGATTTCTAGAAAATGTAGCTAGAAAATGTAGAGATACTGATGTAAAATACTGAGTAGATCTATGTTGTTAACTGTGAAAGATACACTATATACATTTGCACATGTATCTTCTTTCTCATTTGTGCAAAAAATTAATTCTACTAGATTCTCCCCTTTAATCTCTCTCAGTTTTCTTATCTAAGTTGATCCTAGTATACATAGTTTCTTGGCAGGATATGTATCTAAATAGCAACTTATACTTAAATAGCAATCCATTGATGAGAACTCCCATTATATTCTGAGCTGTATTAATTATTAATGGTCCGAATGCAAGCAAGTTCCTGGACATTGCTGAATCATCTCAAATTCTGAGGTTCATCTTCAAGGATGTCATGATCTTACCAGGCAGTAAAACCACTTTTCTGAAGAATGACCACCTTTGAGGGCCGATGTAAGCCATGATTAATAAAGTCATTACAGAAAAAGCATTATTTTAAGATAGGAAAGGCCGCTTGTCTTTCCCATCTCAGGAAAGATTGTGTGTGTGTGTTGGGGTTTGATTTTAAGTGTTTTATTTATTTTTAAGCAAAGTAGCACACATGTTTTCTGAATATTTAATATACAGTAAAATCAAAAAGATCTCTGTTCACATAAAAGATATTCTTGGAGGAAAACAGAGAATGAGAATAAGACACAATGTTTCTAAATTATAGATAAGAATCAAGTACGTATACAATTTTATAGTCATTTTTATGTTTCATTGCCTATCTAACCTTCCTAAGGAAACTGGTGGCATTGACAATGGAAAGTACTATTTTATCTATCTTTCATATATGAAAGCAATCTATTTGAATAGAAGAAATATTAAAAATGGGGCTCTGTTTCTGAACAGATTTAGATCTACAGAAGGTGTATCACACATGAAATCCTTTGGATGCTGTGAGGACTTTGTTATTTCTTTGGTATAACTAAAATATCAGCACAGAAATAAAAAAAATTGACTGAGAAAACAATAGCTCATATTTTGAAAAATTAAGCATCAAATTTATCTCTTATTTATGATTGTAAGTGTATATTTCACCTCACTATAAAACACTTATACAAATTTGTTATTTATAAACCTGTAATAAATAGTCTATAATTAATTAATATGGCAGAAAGCTAAGTGAAAAATGTATACTACAGTGAAGTGTTATATAAAAATATAATGTTCAAAACTATTTACTGATCTGTGAAGCAAAAGTGAGGTAGGTTGGGGATGAAATGAAATAGGAATAAATTTTAATAGCTTATTATACTGGGAGAAAATTATATTATTTGGGGGTAAATTATGACTGCCCAATATTTCTCCTTTTTTCTCTTTCTCAATGAGAGTACTTATAGATGATAAAGGTATGAAAGTACTCGTTATGAGAAGCAAAAAGAGAAAACCACATTTTAAAAGGGTTACTTCTTTTTGCTAGGCTTAACTCTTCATTATTCAATTAGTTGTGCTTGCAAAGTTGGATAAGAAATCAATTTTACCTGAAATTAATTAATTGCATATTCTTTAATTTGAGTGTTCAAATAATATAATTCAGCAACCATTATAATGCACATGTAAAAAGGGAGCTTTAGAAAAAAGTCTTCAAGAATCTACTTCATAATCTTGTCTCTGTTCATTTCTGATCCTCGAATAAAGAAAAAATGCTATTAAATAGCTTCCCTTCTGCTTACAACGACAAAAGAAGATTAGTATTGCATTTGTAAAGCTACAAGGCTTTTAGGAAATTACTCGTTATGTAAAAAAGAGTCATCAGTTTTATTTTGTTTATGGTATATGAAAAATATTCTGTAGTAGGTATTAAATATAATCCATGAGATCTCTGTTAGTATAGAATTTATACCTAAAATAATTTTATCTCTGTCTATTCCTTCTTATTATAGATCAGATATATAAACCAACTTAAAACATTGTGTATAAGAATCCTGAGGCACATTGTGATACTTGTAACCCTTCAAGCATCAAATTGGATGTGTTTTTATCTGGAATGTGTGAGATGTCTTCCTCCTTACCTAACAGTAACCGGTATGTCTTGGCTCAGCATTGAAACAACAAATTTAACAGCCAATAGATGGCACTGGAAGTGTTCAAAATATTTTTTTAATCTTTTCTGTTCCATGAGTATAATTATTTCCCAAAGCAAATGACAATTAGTATAATTAAATTAAAAACAAAGGCACATTCAAAATATCCACATTAAAGAAACTCAAATTGTTGCACACCTGTTGAAAGTTTTAGCACCCTAACGATATGAAACAATTCCTTCATTCTCTACTATGTTGTAACTTACTACTGTGTCATTCGAAGATCTTTTTACCAGCACCTGCTAGGATTGCTGGGGAAATCTGTGAGCTCAACTAATATGTGTGATGTCTGCAGAGATTTTGGTTTTGGTACTATTTGCCTGCTTGTGTGATCCTGATGGGGTAAGGATTACTGAAAAAATGTAATTAAATCTTTTCATTACTGGTCCTCACCTGGATTTTTCTAAAGCCAATTTCACAAGTAACCTTTTCATTCTCTGTAGTAAACAAGCCCATAAAATGTTCAATGAATCAAGCAGAGTAAAAGAGAAAATGCATAATAGCACTTCAGCAAAGACTGCAGTGAACAGAATAATCCATTTATCAGATGGACTAATTTCTCTCTAAAATTGGCTAACAATGGGGTTTGATACAGACTTGGTAGAAAAAGATCCTGTGTGGAATTCAATGGGAATGCCACATACATAGGAAGCCAAACTAGTACTCTGTTTTGTTAAGTTAGGTCCAGTGACTATGCCTTAATCTCTGCCTTTAATTTTTTTATTTTTATTTTTACAGTTACATCGAATGTTTCACAATGCCAGGTGATATATTCAGAAAAGTGTTATCAGCATGATGCAGCATCAAATATTACAACTATCCCATCTTTTGATATTAATAATATCCCACCACTTTTTCAAAGCTCTTTCCTAATACTATTGAAGAAGACTTACTTTCATCTAAAACACCTATAAATCATTGCTTCATAAAAATTCAGCCTCAAATTAAACATACACATAGGTAGAGAAAGATTGCATTTCAATCTATTTATTTGTGCATAAAATATTAAAATATTTAAGTTGTAAATGTGTTGACATTTTATTAATAGTATATCTTTTATATAGGATATCACCATGAAATAAAAGCATACACATATATATTTATATCCATATGCATATTTCATGATGATGTCTCTTGTTTATGTACATATGAAATGAAGTGATGTTCCTAAATGGTCTTATACAATGCCTGGTTAATTTTGGAGCGCCTACTATAATAGGTTACAGAACAGATAGACAAATCAGCTAAAATAATCTGTTGCCTGTTCAAATACTGAATATATACTTTTAGTAATAATGTTTGTACAATTCCCTCACATCAATTTACTAAAACCATCCTTCTTTAATACCTGTCTGTAAGAAAATATTATTTCACATAGGATTACTCAGTGCCTTAGAAATCACTGTGTAAATGTGATCATATTCTCCTAACTTCCTATAAAATGTATTATACAAGGAGTGGGAACATTTTTTAATTCTTCCCCAAAAGATTAGACGTGTTTTCATGAGTTCTGTGACACCTGCAATTAACCTAAGGCAATTCATTAATGCGTCCAGAGGGTGATTGAAGTTAATATATAAAAGAAGTGTTCACAAGTGATCCTTAGAAACTTCTGGAATTCTATGAGGCAAAACTCCTATAGAATACTGTACTGTGGCCTGCAGATACTTTTATCCTTAATACAAGAGTGTGATTTTCATATCTTGAGAGTCCAGAATGGCAACATTCATCTCGATGTCTGTATTTTAGTCTCAGTGATATTTTCTTCCTTCTAAAATCATTAGGTTTTTTCCAATAAAGAAACAGACCAGAGCTACTCTCATTTTACAAACTAGGTAAAATTTTTAGAGCAAAAGATGTGGAATTGTATGTAAGTTTAACGCTGAATATTCAGCTATTATATTGCAAAGTTGTTAAATAAGTCTTGGTGAAAATGAATGAATGAAATGAATGAATGCATTATAATTGAGACAACTTTAAACTTTGCAAAAGACAACAAAATAAATGTCAAAATAAAGCTGTGAGCCTTCCTCATATCACAGGAAAGAAATACATATGTCAGAGATGTTTTCCTGTTTGTGTTTTTATGGACTCAGCCTTTTGGTTGATGAACTCTGCGTTTAGTAAGAGAACCAACGAATTATAGGTGGTGACTTTGGGCAGTTACCTAACGTCTCAAACCCTCAACCACCTTATTAGTATAATAATTTTACATATGTCATAGAGGTGTTTTGAGAACTATATTTAAAAATATATGTGCTGAATGTGAAACAATACAACCATTGTTGATAACCATTTGGTGGTATCTCAATAAGTTAAATATAGAATACATATGACTTAATAATTCCACTCCTAGGTATTTATTCAAAATAATTAAAAACAGATATTCAAACAAAAACTTGTACATGAGTATTCATAGCAGTATTATTCACAATAGTAAAAAGAAATGGAAACAACCCAATGTTTACCAACTAATGAATGGATAAATAAAATGTCCTATATACATACAATGGAAAATTATTTATGAATAAAAAAGAACACGTATTGACATTTGCTATAACATGGATGAGTCTTGAAACCATGCTAAGTGAAAGAAGCCAGACACAAAAGGCCATATAGTGTATGATCTCATTTATAGGAAATATACATACTAGGCAAATTCTTGGAGACAGAAAGCAGATTAGTGATTGACAGGGGTGAGGGAGGAGGGGACGGAAGTGACTGCTTAATGAGATCAGGGTTTCCATTTGTGATGATGGAAAAGTTCTGGAACTAGATAGTGGTGATAGTTGTACAACATTGTGAATGTACTTAACACCTCTGAATTGTACATTTTAGAATGGATAAAATGGTAAATTTTGTGTTATATGTATTTTACCACAATTATAGAAATAAGTAAAAGTAAACATTAATAAGAACAAAATACATGTGCTAAAAGTTCTGAATTCTCAACATTGACCAGTGGACACAGTTTTGAACTTTCCACAATTCTTTATGATGTGCAGCATATGTGAAGATTGAGAGTCACTCAAATAAATATTGATAAAAGATTCTAGCCTAGGTAAATTGCAATGAGGTTATACCTTTGAATCTTATTTACACATCAGCTACTTAGTCAAAGCTGCATTGTAGAGAGTTTAAGCTCTAGTCTGGTAGAGTATGGTAGCTGTTGATAATATTATTTAGAGTACTAATAAATATCCTGTGGCAGAAAAGACATTTTGTTCATGGGGTCATGTAAAAAGTGGATTTTAAGCATCATGTGCAGGATCCAATTATGTTTTTGTTACCTTGAAACAATAATTGTTCCATAGTCTGTTAGAGCTAACTAAAAATAACTTAGAGATAATTTAACCCAAATACTTTAATTTTTAAATGAGAAAACCAAGACCCAGAATGGTCAAATAACTTGCCTAATATCAGTAAGAGGGGGTGTATGACATTCTTATCCTGTTTAAACACTTTTTATTGTCAAAAATATTTTCAAGTAACAGACATCTCCCTACCTATTCCCCACCTCCACCTACCCACTATTCAGTCAGGCTTGCAGATAAAGATGCTGGTCAGAGAGGTCTGTTACACACACATTACTTGGAAATAAATGCCAACATTTTTACACTTTAATGCCAAAACGCTCATGCCAAAATACTACATTTTGTACTAATAATTAGTGGCAGATTGGATAAGAAATGTTTCCTGATTCTCCAATGACTTCCTCATATTTTGGAAGCTGATGTAAAACATAGCCTTATAATCAAAGTATGCTGTTTGCCCTTCTTCCCCATCCCTGCTCACTTGTAACCTCACAATGACACCATGTTTTCACATGGTTGCTAAGCTCATTTCTTCTCAGAGTTGACCCATGTAGAATACTTTTGTTTTACATCAAACCTTAATGGAAAATGTTCTCAGATATCACCTCAAGGACACTAAACTCTGATTTTTACTACACTGGTGCTTTTGAAAGAAATGTCTAATCATATACTATGATCTAATCTCTGCTTGGCTGGTATTAATAATTGGATGATTAAAAAATGACTGTGGATTCTGCCCACACCATCACCAAGGGCAATAAATCATTTCTGAATAAACACAGATCATGGAGTAGGGCTGTTCCTAAACCTCCCACCTTCCCCTCCTGCTGGCATTCTCCTTGGTGCCTGAGAGCATGCCTTGCACATAGTTGTCCGTCAGTAAAGGTCTGCACAATGAACAATTGCACTTTGGATAGGGGATCCCCTCTTTATGAGAACATATTGCATCTTTCATCTTAAGAGTCACATCTCAATTTCCATTGATTATGTAGAGCTCAGAAATGCACACTCTTCTGACTCTGTCTTGAAAGATCTTCCTTAGGTACAGTTTTAATAATAATAAGTGACCAATGTTCAATTACAGCCATATTCCTAGTGTTGATATATCTGAACCTTGAAAAAAATACTCCCTCATATTTATCTTCTGACTAAAAAACATTGACTTAGTTTTGACTTGATGATTTCATTGTTACCTGATGGAGACTAGGCTTAGCACACCTTAGGTATACATTGGTTGATAGTTTGGGGAGTGACCACCCCATTTCAAAAGCTATGGTCACCAATGTATTTTCTAAATCCTTTGGCTTTAAAATAAAATCTACAGACTTCCTAGAAACAGGTAAAGGACATTTTGATTATATTTTATAATTAATGGATAAATATTTTGCTACTTTAATTTAATACTGTCATTTATTGTTAAAGTCAGACACAGATGACCAGAAATAATGGATAAAGGAAAAATAGATATGCACATATCAATCAAATATTCCTGAAGTCATTGACATATTTTGGCATATATACTTCTAATTTTCATAAAAATAATTAACTTCAGAAACTCTCTTTCATATAGCCTTACCTAAAATGGCTCTATAGAAGTAAATGCTTACTGAATTCAAGATTAAAGAAAGTGTAGGTCTGATTTGCCAAAATTACATAGTGAAACTAGGAATAAATCCCAGGACTTAACCAACCAGCACTCTTTATATGTATTTTTGTATTAATTACAATGCATTAAGGTAAGAAATTCCTGTCCTAATTAGGAAAAGTTTAAGTGCCAATATATATAAGTATATTGTTTGTGTGTTCATATGTACAAGTGTATGCACATGCTTGGTCTGTGTAATACAGGGGAGGGAGGAAAGGAGGTGTGGGAATAGGTGTGAATAAGACTCCAATTACCCTGATTTGATTAATACACATTATATGCCTGTATCAAAGCATCACATTTTCCCTATAAATATATGCAAATATTATGTACCCACTATAATTAAACATAAAATTTTTTTTGAAAAAAGATACAATTCCTGCCCTCAAAACTCTTGTTTGCCTTAGAAGCAGTTAAATAAAGAAAATTCATTTTCATCTTGGTATAAGTGGTTTTGACTAATATTTGCTTAAACGCTGTAGTGAAGAAACTGTCGTATTATGAAAAATTCAGTTGTCTTCAGTGCAGCTCAGCAGTTCTGTCACCCATTCCTAATTGACTTCCTACTAAATATCTCAAAGTAATTTTAAATTTCCTCTAATCTTCTCGAGTGGTCTAATCTACCCCTGGTTTTCTATCCTGTAAGCAGAGGACCCCTACATTGATTTTATTGAGGTTAAGGTCATCAGATAAGAGTTCCCTCAACTGCCTTTGCCTTCCACCAAAATCATCTCTGAATTATCCCCCATGCATTTCTGCAGCTATTCTTGCCTGAGGAGAAGTATCTTTTCTGATCTAAACTGTATTTCCTTTCTGAACTGAACTTCCTATTTCTCAGCCTTGTGCTGATTATTCTGCACTTGATTCTCCCTGTACTCACATGATTTCTCTGCCTTTTGCTTCCCTGCTCTGAGTTCCAGAAGTCTAGACTGTTCAGACTCATCACTCAGCCATTCATGCCTTCTGGTTTTCAGTTGGGGATGGACAATGGCAGGCTCTGGAAGAAATCAGAGGATGAGAGTAAAAGAGATCAGGCTACTTATTTCCCCACCCTGACACTTTGCCTGCTTCACTGCAGTTTTAGCAGAGGCTGAATGTGGGCTCTGGCTTCTATGGGTGACTCCCCTTCCTCTGCCTTAGTTCTCAGTTGGACTTGCTAAAGGGTTCATTCCCTGCCTTCCCCCACTCAGGGATGGTAAGGACTCCCTGCTGTTACAACTCCCTGGGTGCCTCATCAACCCTTCTTGCTCCCTTAACCTTGTTCACACCTCTGTAGATACTTCCTCCCTTTCAAATAAATCACTTTAAAAAATGCCATCTGTATCCAGGTGGTACCCTGACTGATCCAAGTTTCTTTCATCTTCTCTGGGGTCGAACTTCAACTCTCTTCCTCACAATTTTATAGTTCTTACTCACAATTTTATAGTTTTTGTGTTCATTGATTTGTAAATATGTTCAAACCTTGTCAGTATGGGGAAGCCCTCTCTTATCTCTGTTGCTCTTTCAAGTTGTTGCCCTATGATAATCGTTCAACTCTTTCTTCAAAGTGCTGTCTACAAACATTAACATATGGTATCTGCTTCCACAACGATTTTAATATAATCCCATCTTATTTTTATTAATATGTAACAAAGATAAGAAGATATAAATGCCTGGCTGAACAAATTGATGGAGGACAAACATCCTGTAATTCCCACTCAGATGAAGATATGGAATGCATCAGGGCCCCAGAAGTTTCCTACACAGAACTTCTTGATCATAAACCTCTCCGTACTTCCTGCCTTAATAATTATCTTGAATGTTATAATGTTTACTCCCTTTCTTTAGAGTATTACTACCAAAATATACATTAGTAAAGAAAGGTTAATTTTGCTATTGAAATAAAATTGTATCATATTTATCCTACTGTGTTAGCTTCTTTCCCTTAACATTATGCCTTTAAGGGTCATAAATATTTTTGTAAGTATCTGTAGTTTATTTTCACTGCTGTTTAGTATTTCATAGTCTGAATATACTATAATTTATCTATTTAATTGGTGTTGAACATTTGGGCTGTTTATTGTTTTGAACTATGTACTATGAACTTGCAGGCACATATACCCTGGTGAACATAAAAATAAGAAATTATATGAAGTTAATATCAACGCATGTAATAGGCTTTGCCAAATATGTCTGTCTTCCGGATCTACTATAGATGGTCAATTGTTTTCCAAGTGGTCTTAACAGTTTACATTCCTACTAGGATTTTTGGAATTTTTGCTTCGTAAGTTGTATATTATTGTGATTTTTTTTGTATTTGTTTCCCTGATTACTAGTAATGCTAAACATTTTTTGAAGTATTTTTTCAGATTTTTGCCCATTTTTCTATTTTTCACCAATTTCTCATAGCTATTTAAAATTTTGTTCATGTCCTTTGCCCACTTTTTGATAGGGTTGTTTGATTTTTTTCTTGCTGATTTTCCTGAGTTCTCAATAGATTCTAGTTATCAGCCCCTTATTGGATGTGTAGCATGGGAAAATTTTCTCCCGTTCTGTAGATTGTCTGCTCTCATGACAGTTTCTTTGGCTGTGCAGAACCTTTTTAATTTGATCAGGTCCCATTTATTTATTTTTGTTGTTGCTGTGATTGCCTTTGGGGTCTTCTTCATAAATTTGCCTAGGCCAATGTCTATAAGAGTTTTTCCAACATTTTCTTCTAGAATTCTAATCGTTTCACACCTTAGGTTTAAATCTGTTACCCACCGTGAGTTGATTTTTGTGAGAGGTGAAAGGTATGGATCCTGTTTCAGTCTTCTACATGTGGCTATGCAGTTTTCCCAATACCATTACAAAATAAAGGCCAACAAACATATGAAAAAATGCTCAACATCTCTAATCATCAGGCAAATGCAAATCAAAACCACAATGAGATATCACTTAT
>CAUYPO010122275.1:0-15578 GCA_963574435.1 Cheirogaleus major
TTTCTTTCTATTTTTTAGTAGAGATGGGGTCTCGCTCTTGCTCAGGCTGGTTTCGAACTCCTGAGCTCAAACGATCCGCCCACCTCGGCCTCCCAGAGTGCTAGGATTACAGGCGTGAGCCACCGCGCCCGGCCCCTGTTTCCTTCCATTTTTACCATCACTCGTTTCATGAACATATTCAGATTTCCCCTAGCCCTGGGAAAATCTTCAGTGTTTCATCTGCTTCGCAGGTGCTTTCCATTTACACTTCACTCTTTGCAATCTTGTTTCTGTTTCTTAACACTCTTGAAATTGCCTTAATGACTCTCACTATTGGCCTATTATCATCAACCCATAGGTTTGCTTTCAGTCCTTAGATCACTTGCTCTCTTGACAACATTTTGAGGCAAGGATCATTCTGTTATTGGAGAAATTTCTTTTATGATTAGTGAAGTATATAAGAATTAGATCAATTATATGTAATCAGATTCACTCTTACTTCCAATTGTTTGATTTCAAAACAGAAAGAATTCTTGGGGCATTTTCCTGATTATAAAATATACCTGTAGCTTTCAAGAGAAAAGAAACCTAGGCTTTTAACAATCTTAATTTAAAGCAAATATCAGTATGTTCATTACAAAATTGTCTACTTAAAAATATATATTGAATATATAGCATGAATATGGAAAGAAACTTGCTTAGTTCAAAAAAAGGAAAGCAAACTTTCTATTATTAAATGAGTATATCATTTATTACAGTCATTTTATATAATATCAAGGATAATGTAGAAGAAGTGGAAATAATTTGTAAATACATGACACAGGTGTGGAAATAACAGGAAATAGATTTTATAGAATCTATAAAAAAGTTTGTTGCAGGAAAACTAAAAAGGTCCACGATAGGTTGAAAAATTGAATGATGACAAAATAATGCTTATAGGAAATTTATAGTTCATAAAGAGTTTTGATATCATTTGAATTTTAAAACAAGCCTTTTATGTATTCATATTATAACCATTCTAAGGAAGCTGAGCCTCAGAAAGTTTATGGTATTCACATAAAAAATATTCAGCTTATGAATCTTTTTTCTTTTAGTCTAGAACACAGACTTTTCTATAATATTTTTCTATGTGTTTATGGAAGTTTGTACTTCCCTTTCCTCCAGTTTCTATATGGAGGAATTTCTACTAATATATTGGCTCTAAGTTCAGTCCAGAGTCATCTGGAGATAGCTGAACCCATTTCACAGGGTGTATAATATCAAAATTATTTTTGAAATATTAAGTTGTTATTTTCCTTTTTCTAAACTCCCATTCTCTTAAAAAAATAGATTTACAGGCACTATCTGACATATGGTATTGCAACAGATTGAATGCTATAGCAGATATAAGGATCTAATTGACTTCTATTAAATAAAACATTAAAGAGATTTGGGAAAATATAAAATAATATTTCATTTTACTCTTAACATGTTTTTGTTTTGGAAAATACAGATATTTTTGTAAAAGTATATTTTTAATTTTAACATGTTATATGTTTATTATTATTTTTAATGAATTGATAAATACATGTTTTAAATGTTTCTCAGTTTAAATTTCCTATATGGTTTAAATGAATTTCATTTACATAAATAAAAGCTATTTAGGTAACTGATAATTTTGTGCATTTAAAGGAGTTGTAAGATCAAATGTTTGAGAAGCAGTGTCCTAGAGTAGCAGCGTGAGTAACACTTTACTCTCCCTTATCCTCACTTCTCCATGGAAGAATAATCAGCCATTGGATCAGTGGGTTACATCCATTGTACCACATTTTGACTGGTGCTTATCATCACTTGTGCCTGATTTCTTAATTGGTTGAAATGAGAAAAGGGGGAGAAAGAGATTATCTATTGTCCTTTCATGAAATACATGTGATTAGGAGACCAGAAGAATCTGATTCATTTCTTTCTAGCTTGTGAATATTAGAAGAAATACTCTTCTTAGGGCATCATTTTCTTTATTTATAAAATGAAAATGTGGTGGTGATTTATGTCTCTCTGTTTATTAATGCTACCATTCTTTATTTTAACTAAAATCTATTTGTATGACAATTATATTAGAGCAAAACATGATACTTCCTGTTTTTCTCCATCACAGGTTCTATTTCTCATGAGTATACTTAGAAGATAAACATTAACCTATTCCTAGAAACTGCACCTCTAGATATAAACTCTGAAATACCAAGAAATTTCAGTATGAAAGATAGTTTTCACATATTAATAGAAGTTAATGGTAGCTTTGTTTCTAGATTAATGATTTATTTGAGAAAATTATTTGCTTAATGAAAGGCAAAATCACACTGATTTACTTTGAATTGATTATCTTTGATTAACATTTGAGATTTAAGGAGAATCACTAGTAAATTAAGTTAGCATAAGAATCCTTTACATGATGCAACTTTGATATGCTATGCAACATTTTTTGACAGTTATGGAAAAATAATCTCAGATTCTTAAACATATTTTCCTAGGTTTCCGTAAGATTTTCAAAAATATTTATCCTAGGGAAGTTCAAAGGAAAACTCTGAAACTTCTCTGCCTAGATGAGAATATTAGAAAATCATAAAGAAAAAATACATTAATATATAATACATATAATATATAAGCATATATTATACATATTGAATATAAAAATATGTATTATATGTGTATATATGATAACCTAAGGATTAAATTATAGATGTATTATGTGATTGATTATTTGTATACTATTAGGAATAAGGGTAAGCTGTTCTGGACTTAATGTCAAATAAATATTTTTGAACTAGTGAAATGTTACATTAACTGTTTTTTGAGTAGAAAGTTATGATAGTGTTCTCAATACTTACCCAACATTTGTGATACGAAAGTTTTAAGATGATTATGTTTTGTTATAATACAACTTTTATTGAGTTCATTGTATGTACTGGGTTGTATGGTAGGTCACTGGAAATCCAAAAAGTATAAAAATAAGATTTTGAAATTTCTTATAGAGATAAAAATTAGTAGGCAGCTTCTAGGTGACTTTAACAAAATAGATAAGTGCTATTAATTTTTTGATTAAATAGAAAGGCTTATGGATAACATACTAAGAGAATGCACATGAGAAAGTAAATAATTTATCTCACAGGAACCAGAGAGGGAGGATAGAAAAGGTTGTATTTAAACCAGTATTTTTAGAAAATGAGTCCTCCAACTAGACAAATAAAGGGATTTAATGAAGACTGTACAGTTTCAGAAAGGACATGAAAGATTAAAATGTTTAGTATATCTGAAAAATTAGATAATAGAATTAAATATGTACAAATAGAAGCAGCATTAAGAAAAGATAAGTAGACTACCATGGTGTAGCAGACACTTGTTGCCTGCCTGTCTCCTTGGGTTGCCTCTTTTAGTGAATCCTGACCTAATTTCAACTGTCTGAGGGCTCTCTCTGGTGGCTGAAGCCTGCTCTGGACATAAAGTACTGAAGAATAAATGCCCACTAAGAACTACGTTCTGCTATTTAATGAAGGTAGTTGGTGTATTAATACTCCAGCTCCCTCACCCTTTGGTTAGATAACTCTAAGGTACGTGTTCTGCACTGATTCCTTCAATTCCTCAACAGAATAAGGCTCCAGTTGCAACATGACAATGAGTTTAACAAGCCATACTTTATTGGCTGCCTTCTTTTCCCTGTCTCACTTTCCACTTCCCTGTCGTTGTAGCCTGGGATTAAACCCAAATAAATTAAATACATTCAACTGACTGTGAGTGACTCTGCTGCTGGTGGAATGTAAACTAAGGAACGTAAATTTAATTGATATGTAATATTATTTAAGAACCACTGAATCCTTTCATATCCTTTATGATGATTCTATACCAATATCTATCTTTCTCCCTTTTTCAAGCTCATCAGACAAGTGTACAACAAGTAATATTAATGTATAATTTAGTGTAATGTCGAAACTCAACACTTTAGAACTATAGTCTAAGAAATTTGATCTTCATTTAATGCCTGCTATTTCTTCTTTCATTAAAAGAGGCCATAGAGCTGGACGCTAATAGCAAAGAGCTAGGAGTCGGATCAATTTGAAAGTTTGTGTTCTATTTTCTAACCATGTGATCTTTAACAATTATTAACATATCTATTTTTAATATGAAAACATAAGAAAATTATAAAAGTAAGATGAAACATTCAAACCCTTAATGGAATTTCTAATATGTACAAGAATATTCATTAATTATGACTTGTTATTGTTGTTATTCTTTTGTTGATTGTGTTGTTAGGCTAGTGTTAAGGTACTCAATTTGCAGCAAAATGTATTCTAGGCAGAGATTTTAGCTTTAAAATAAAAGAATATATTCACTTTCTAGGTTATTTTATCCTACTGTCTATTTAGAAAAAGACTAATATCTGTAATTAGTAAGCTTTATTATGTATATGCCAGACTCTTTTAAGTGGTGTTCAAATACTTTCTCATTTATGGATTAACTTCATAAAAACCTTATGAGGATATTGTGCTTTGCCAGTGGTGAAATTAAGGTAACCAACAATTCATCCTGGCTTGCCTGATACTAAAGAATTTCCTGTGACATGAGGTGTTCAGTGCTAAAACCAGGAAAATCCCAGGCAAACCGGGGTAATTGCTCATCCTAGAACAGAATATCAGTGAAGATAATTAACTTGTTCAATATCATAGATTTTGTAAGTGGAAGATTTGGGTTTGAACCTCACTTGTATTATTTAAGAAAACCACATATTTCCTTGCCTCTTTATAATTGATTCATCCACACTGTCTCTATTCTTCTAGGAAAAGTCTCCATACTGGCATAAACCTAAGGAGCAAGCTAAATAACGATACCTTAGAGCTGTTATGGTCATACTAACTCTCTTGTAGAGAATAGTTTTGAAATATGCAAGAGCGTTTTTGATGCTACAGTTGTTGCATGAGTACCATTGGAATTACTTACATGGTCTGACAAAATGAAAATTTCTCTTAATTTTAACAAGACTTTTGAATGTCTTATTAGTCATTCATGTAATTTGCCCATTGCAGCCCATTTAAATATAAACCACAACTTTAATAGGTTTGAACAAATTACTATTAAATAAGTAAGGAACATAAGAAATGTAAATAAATAGTAGTTAAAACAAACTTTATTAATACCCTATATATTTGAAAACTGTAACGATTAAAAACATACATTGTGAATATTACATATTGAAATATTTGTTTATTTGAGGGTACCTTTTTATTTCAGTCCTCTGGTAATGTCTCCAGAGGATTTCACTTTCTATATCTTCTTAACTTCTTTTATTTTCCAATTCATCTCATAATAGTCTTTGCTAATTAATTAAAATATAATATATTTTGGATTTTATTTTTAATTTCTAGAGTCTGAATGTATATCTTCTCAGGTTGTGGTAAGTCCAGATAGGAGATTTGTTTGTAGTATTTTCATGCTATGCCATAACATACAGAATTATGTAGACACTCATTATATTTTTTATTTTCTCCTCTTTGAAAATCCTCAACTTGCTCTAACATTTTATTTCTATTTCATTTAAAACTATTTTTTTCTCTTTATCTTATCACACCCAAGAAAATCTGGTCCATTATTAACTTATTGAAATAACACTTCTTATTCTAATATCAATGTTTTTTAACTGAAATTGCTTCTAATATTACTTCCCATACAGCATGGATATGTACCAACATGTGGCCCCTTTATTTTGTCTGTCAGTGTGGTGTCTGAATATTTATATATTTAAGTTCATATAATTTAATTATAACTTATGTGCCATTTTTCTCCATTATATTACAGATGACATTATTACTGTTTTAAAAATTATGTGTATAAGCAGGCTATATTGCATATTAACTTAATTTTAGAAGAGTAGAGTTAGAATTACAGTATATTTGCTTTTTAAAAGGAGGTATCCTATTCAAGCAGGATTGATAACACTGACATAGACATTCCATGAATCTGTTTTCAGCAAAGGAAACTAATTTGTTTCCTTACAAATATTAATAATAATGATAGTTCTAAAGAAACAGATTCATATAATATAATCACCTTTCTCTGATGTTGAGTTTTTAAGTTTAAGAATTCCATTTAGATATGAAAATATATTCTTGAGAAGGAATTATTAAAACAAGATATATTGCACAAAGAGTTTTTGAGAAACAGCAAAGCCTGGTGTCTGAATGCCATAACAAAATGCTTTTGGAGCCAATTGGCAAGGATTGTGTGAAAGGAAATATGATAAGCTATAGCTACAAAGGTTCACAGAATCTTGTTAAAAGAGAAATGAAGAACAAGAGAAGATAGAGAACATAGAACTGTGATACTGGGGATGAAGTCTTTGAGGAATAGTACAAATAATGAGGCATTTATGTTTGTAAAATAATACAATGGAAAAGATTAGGAAGCAAGAAAAGACTAAAACTTGGAATTCACATTTTGAAGAAACTGAGTTGTGATTAATTGAGTGTTCA
Source organism: Cheirogaleus major (assembly GCA_963574435.1). Lineage (NCBI taxonomy): Eukaryota > Metazoa > Chordata > Mammalia > Primates > Cheirogaleidae > Cheirogaleus > Cheirogaleus major. The sequence goes on from CAUYPO010122275.1 coordinate 6,477, forward strand.
CTGAAATAGTTTTTGTTTGGTGATAGGGAAGGTTGCAATTTGAGAATATAACGAAGACCATTTGCCCAATAACATTCTTGTGAAATATTGGTTTTTGGGATTCCTCCAATAGAGAACATTTTAGCCTCCCACTATGATTTAGCTATGTTCCAGGAAATATGAATAAGAACTGACTAAGAAATCTTTCAAGGTCTTTTCTAGCATGAAAAATAAATATTACCTAATGAGTACTTATTTTGTGCTAGACATACTGGCCAGGGATTTCACATGTGATGTTCTTACACCTTTCAATGACCTCATGTTAAATATTTTAACCCAGTTTATAGATGACAAAGCTGAGTTTAACCAAGTAATTTAACCAATGTCAGAGAGATTATTTTTTATGGAGGTAGAATTCAAAAAGGTGACATAGCCTTATTCATTTGAGTATTCATTTACTTTGTAAGTTCTACATATTTATGTTCAAAATAGGCAGTATCAAAAAATAGATAAATACTATGATAGATTTTGATGACCTTAAGCAAAATCCAGCATGCTATTTATAAATTAGATCCCATGGTTATGAAACTTGACCAAGAGAACCTCAAAAAAATCTCAATTCTCTTTCTCCACTGCCTCTTCTTTTCTTCTATTTTTGTGCAATATATAATTTTGCACAATATAGATTAATACAAACCCTTCTACTTGATCTGCTATCATTAATGACATGACCATTTGGCAAATTGGCTTATATTGTTGGTCACTCTCTTTCTATTTTACCTTTTTGTTCTTTTTAACTTTCATTTATACATAATAGCTGTACATATTTATGGGGTACAGTACATGTGACATATTGATACAAACCTACAATGTGCATTGATCAAATTTGTGTAATCTGGATTTCTATCACATCAAATATTTCTAATTTCTTTATGTTGGAAACATTCTAAATCTATTCTTATAGCTATTTTGAAATATACAGTATATTTTTGTTAACTATAATTGCCCTATTGTGCTGCCCAACATTAGATCTTACTCCTAACAATATTTTTGTACATTTTGCCTTTTAATCAGGTAGTTTATTCAATAATTATTTATAAATTGCATCATATCTTCTAGTTTTTTGGCATCATGTGCTATTTGAATCTCTCTTAAATGCTCTTGAATATGACTGATTTCATCCATTGACTTATGTATGACACATTTATTATAACATTACATAATGCTCTAACTGGCCTATCACCTTCAGATAGTCTTCTGTCTCCACCACTACACCTGCATCTCTGCTATAAGCATGAAGAATCTCTATCACAAATCTAGTTACGCATCTTCATTGTTTTAAAATTTGTTTGTGTTTTTTAGTGCTTATAAGGTTAAAATTCTACCATATGACATACAATTTTCATACATGCTGATTCATGTCCAACTCATCTCCATAGACTACCTTGGACAAATCTTGTGTTGGCAGTTCTTAAATATTTATTTTTCCTAAATGTGCCATGTTTTTTCATGTATTCCTGTTTTACTTCACTTATCCTCCTGCCAATCTTCTGCTCCACCCTCCAACGCAAACACTTGCTCAAATCCCTCTTGGTTAAATTGGTCAATATCCTCTTCTGTGTTTCCTCAGACATTTTATATTGTTGCCTTTGATACATTGATCATAGTCATATATACATATATATATATAACCTTTTTTTTTCCTTGTGTGAGTGCCTCATTGACTATTTCTTTCTCATATTTGTTTACCTACTGTGAGGCACAGGATCAGGCAGGAAATGGAATTTAATAAAATGGATAGATGGAGAAAATAAGGTTTCATCAGTTTTGCTATAGAATGGATTTAGACCTTTTTCTTCTCAGTAATTTCAGGAGTATATACCTTTATATTTCAGGATGCATTGTGGTGACAATAAAACTAAAACTATTATATCATCTAAGAAAATTATCTTCATTTTACCTAAACGTTTATCTAAGTACTAAGTGTATTTTTTCAGTTTTCCAAGAAGCTAAGCAAAGATCAGAGATGGAGTGCAATGTAGTATATGACTAGCCATTTTAGTAGTCCCAGGACTTTCCAAGTTAAAAATGGTAAAAGCCCAAACAAATCAGGATGGCAGGTCATCTTAGGAGGTGTGTACTATTTAATAAGTGAATGCTCTCAAAAGAAAGGGTCTGGGGGAAACAAGTTAGGGCAGAGAGAGGAGCTATGCTAAGCAAATGTGGTCAACCGTCTCATCAATAAAGGATAATTTTCTGAAGCGGAGAATAGCTGTGAGACATTTGCAGCCCACATTCAGAGGAGGTTAAGGATAGATGCTTTCCTCCATCACTGCCATTGGCAAACACACTGTAAACTGCAATTTTAGCTAAGAGTTTGCATGAGGAGGCTAATACTGTCCATTCTAAGCGATTCCTTAAATAAATCCAGTACTTTATTATTTTAATTTAGAGTATGACGTCAACGCATTAGACCTACCTTTTTAAAATTTGTCATCTAGAAAGATTAATATTGAAACCAGTATGTGTCCTTTGGAAAAATTAATCTTTAATTTCTAGAAATATCTATGTCTCCTCAATATGTAAGTATTCAACATTTTTGTTTGGGGGGGAATCAAAGCCTTTGCATCCCATGTGATGAAATAGGCGACACAGGCTGCAGGGATGAAGATCTGATAGAATAAAAGACCAAGGTTATTCATTCTGTTTTTACCTTTAGATGAATTTGAATCCTCTCCGAACTTTTGGAATACATGGTTAGTTAAATTGTTTTTTAAAGATAATTAACTATCTCTCCTTATAACAGTATACACATTATAATTCTAACAGTTGTAAGCATAAAGAGCGATATTCACATGTTACAGATTTAAGGAAATGGTAATTCAGCTTTGGAAAGACTATAAAATATCTTCATACATTTTATAAAATAAATACTGTTTATAGAATAATTTAAAAATCCAAGGGAATTTAAAAATCCCTTGGATTCTTTGTTATCTGTGCAGTGTTAAAGATAGGAATAATTTTGTTGAATTTAAAGAGAGGTGGTGGAGAGGGAGCTGAAAATCTGGTCAGTCCAGAGTAGAACGTTGAGAGATTCCAAAGTCACGTGGTATAATAAATATGAAACTGATAGACAAGACAAAAATAGAGTAATCAGGGGTAAAGCAATAGTAAGTGAGCAAAATATGATTTGGCAATCTAAAACAAAAACAAAACAAAACAAAACACAAGTATCATCTGAGAGTATTGAAATTCAGGAGTAACTGTCATAGAGAGTTATTTCCTATAAAGGGATTGTCTATTCAATTATTCTCACACATTTGAAAGACAGTTTTCTGTATTTCTTTTTGGTCAATATTTCACAATTGACCCTTTTAATTTAACTTCCAATCTATCTTACCAACTCAAATTATCTCATGTACCCTATGGTCTAATCACCTTGGATCAATCAATATTTCTTAAATGTACCAAGCACTTTATTCCTCTGCCTGTACTCATGCTGTTTTCATGGCCTGGAAAATGTTTTCCCCCTATTTTTACCTATAAAATATTTAACCCTTTTTCAAACTTAAGTTCAAAAGTCACTACTGTTATGAAAACTATCAAACCTCCCTACCCAGAATTAAGCCCTGTCTCTTCTGCATGTCCATAACATCTTATTAATACCTATTATCACACATCTCACTTCATTATTTTATCTCAGTTACCTCTTTAGGGAAAGTATTTTGATTTATTCAGCATAGTTCCACAGGTGATACCTGAATATAATGCCCACCCTGGGAATTCAATGATATCAAGTTATTATCCACCAATAATTGCACAGTTTGAAGTTCCCTCTGGGGCTTTGAGGGAGAAATGGGAAGCTAAATATTTTATCAAAAGTAACTAATATTAAAAAGCCTATACTACATCTTGAAATATCAAATTCCAAGGCATATATTTGTAGCTAGTACTGGATAGGATCACTCAGATCACGTTTTTTCCTAGGGTCTACCTATAGAGGTTGTTCTAACATTTTTTAGGAATATTCTTCTTTCCTGCTTTAAGAGCCAGACTGATCTAGAAGAGAGTGGCCACTCCTTGTGGAACCACAGGAAGCATGAGAACCAGAAATGGCCAAGGAAGCAGTCACAATGACAAATAGCCATGGAGGCAAGTGCAGCCCGAAGCAACAGTATTAGTGGTGAAAATTCTTTCTTTTCATTCATTCATTAAATATTTATTAGGTATGTACTTTATGCCAGTACTTATAATAGTGTTCAAGGAAATGGAATTACTACAGTGAACAAAATTAAAAATCAAAAGATATTGAAGTTATATTCTATTGGAGATGGGGGCAAATATTAGGCAAATAAACATGTAAAGATATAGATATCAGGAAGTGATATGGGTTATGAGCCTCAAACAAAACAAAACAAAAATCAGAGAACTCAGGGAAGAAAGTGCTTGGACAGGGATCAAAGTATTGGTATGAGCTACAATATATAGAGTGACCAAAGATAGCATCACTGATTAGGTGTTTTTTGAGCAAAGATCTGGAGGAAACAAAGGAGAAAACCATTGGAAATCTGCATCTAGGCAGAGAGTGGAGCAAGCACTAGGACCTTAAAGGAAAAGAATGCTTGACATATTTGATTGATTGAATGAAAATCAGTGAAGCATGGGGGATACAAATAGATTAAGTTAGAAAAGTGTTTGGGGGTCAGAAAACGTAGTCCTTGTAATTCACTGACGGACTTTGCTTATTTCCTTTGAATGAAAGAGATGGGGAAGCATTGAAAGATGGTAAACAAAAGACTGTTATGATCTCATTTATGTCTTTAAAAATTTGTTTGCTTTGTTGTTAAGAGACTGGTTGAAGTGCACTAAGGTCACTTCAAAAGCTCATTGCAGAGGGGAGATAATATCTGGAACTAGGGTGGTTGGGTGGTAGTAGTGCGGTGGGAAGAAGTGGTTTGGGATATATTTTGAAGGTAGAATTAATAGGATACTTTGATATTGAATGTCAATGTGAGAGGAGAGGAATTAAGAATGAATCTGAGGTTGTTAGCTTGAAGCAACTTGAAAGTTGGTGCCAATATTTCCTACAATTGAGAGGGGTGCTTTAGGGAGAGAAAAGTATGAGTTTGTTTAGGACATATTTCATTTGAAATGCTTACAAGATATCTAAAGAGTGATATTGAATAGACAACTGACTATAAGCACTAGCTGCTCATGTGAGCTGTATAAGCTAGAAATGTAAACTTGTGAATCATAATTTTGGATATTGTTTAATTCCATGAGACTTCATGAGATCATTCAGGGAGAAAAGACATCTGAAGTTTGTGCCCCACATATAGAGAAAGTGGAGATGAGAAGGATGTAGCAAAAGCAAAACAAAACAAAAACCAAAAAATACAAAATTACTGAAGAATCAAGAGAGAACAGTGTCCTGGAAGTCACATGAGAGCCATGTTGAAAGTTGCTGATGGGTTAGACAAGATGATAGTTCAGAATTTACCAGGGCTATAACAACATGATGGTCTTTTGGCAACCTTGACAAAGACCTTTCAATAGATTGATAGAACTGAATGCCTGATTTAGGAGAGAATGGGAGAAGTAAAACTGATGATAGCAGATATAGGCAATTGTTTGCTATAAAGTGATCAAGGATGTCAACAACAAGAGCAGCATAAAACCAAATAATAGTAACCACCTTAACTTTTAATTTCATTTTAGGGTCCTGTGTCATCAGGCTGCACTGAATGGATATTCAGAGCCCCAAAATATTATCTTTATCACTGATGTCATGACAGTTCTCAAAGATGGTATGTCAAGGGAAAATAATTGTAATATTTGCATAATCTGTTACCTATCATGGTGACTTATCTGGAGTAAGTACTTCATTACTGTACATTGACTCTCTGTGGATAATGGATGTATATGCAGATGAATAAAAAGTGAACCTTATGCATATAGTTTTATGAAGGCAATTCCCAGCTGCCACACAAAACTGTGAGGTGTACCTAAGAATTAGACAAATTGTGTATCTTAAACACATGAAATAGTGGGCTTTAGGGAAAAAGAAAAAACACTTTTTCAGGACAGTTCTCTGCGTGGCCCTAGGCTAACTCAGTTCTCTCATCTTTCTTTCCTGTAATTCTCAAAGTTAACTGTGAATGTACTGGGAATACAATATCCTGAGAGAGGGAAGGACTGCCTGAAACAGCCCAGACCTTATTCCTGTCTCTCCTAGGGAATATAGCATCTCAAGTTAGGGAGGAACTGCCCTGGACACCCGGGCTTTGTTCTCTCCTCTGGGAGCAGGATGTCCTTCAGAGCTTTGCCCTAGTAAGTCACATTGGTCCTGAGCTATATAACCTAGGGCAGGCTGCCTTTTGGGGTCCCTCAGCTGTAGTGCAGTTGGGACACACACAGTCAAGACTTCTTTTGCCCAGGGCAGCTTTCTTGAGCCCTGGATGACTGGTTCACAATGGATCGCAGCTTTCTTTTGTCCCTTGCTGCCTATATGTAAGGAATAAACCTGGTTCATATAATTAGTTGTGTTTGAGTATGATCTGGTAACACTAAAGCCCAAGGTGGATTGAGCAGAAGTGTTTGGACTCCTATTCCTGGTGGTTGGCATAGTGAGGATCTCTTGCTGTCCTCTACGCAGTAGGGGGATTCGTTGTTTATAAATCTGCTTCATAATTTTTTCTTTAAAAAGTTAAAAAGAAATCTGCACAATGTAAAAATCTTATTACTGTAGAGATCCCCAGGATCTTGAAAACCTGTAAAGTTTGAAAAATTCTTATCCGAACCTTCCATCTTGGCACTCTCATTTTATTCTTAGCCATAATGCTGCGGTCAGGAAAAATTCTCTCTCTGGTTTCTCACTAACTAAAGAGTATGTGCTCCTCTTTTCTGTGTCCCATTCATATGGGGATTTGTTTGATTTTTGGTAGTACTTGAAGATAATAAGTCATGTTCTTGCTGTTACCTCCCATCAGTACTTGGAACACATCCTCACTTTGCTTGGCAACAGAAAGTGGCTGTGGGATTTTTGCCACCACTCTACATGAATACCCCACTCAACCTGCTCCAGCACATGCTTGCTCAGTGTTGCCCACTCCCGTAGAGACCCTCCTCATCCTGCTTGAGTTTTAGAAACTCCTGCTGGGTTACTGGTCCCTCTCCCAACCTCAGCCTAGAGACATAGCTTCATGCGTTATGTGGCTTAACCTAAAAACTTTATAATGAATTATTTGGGAAGAAAGCTAAAATGGCAAGAAAAATTGAGAACAGAGAGAAAAGCAAGAAAGAAGTCAGGAAGAATGACAAAATGGAAGAATAAAGCCCCTGCGGCATTCCCATACTTATGGGGATTGCTTGCATGGAGTATATTTTTCCATTCTTTTACTTTCAACAGATCTGTTTTTATATATAAAGGTTGGGCCAAGCATGGTAGCTCATGCCTATAATCCTAGCACTTTGGGAGGCTGAAGCAGGAGGATTGTTGAGCCAAGAGTTCAAGACCGGTTTGGGCAACACATAGAGACACTGTGTCTACAAAAATAAAAAATGTATGAAAAAAATTTAATGAAATAAAGTTTGTCTTTTAGAAAGCATTGGGTCTAACTTTCACATCCAATCTGCCAAGCTTTGTTTTTGCATTATTATATTAATGGATGTTATTATGATAACAATATGTATCTTTAATTTTCACATTTTATTTAGAGTTAAAACTAGATGAATTTATATAAAATGTTACAACTTTGCAACAACACTATTCTATTTTCATTCATTCTTTGTGCTATTGTTATCCCATATATCTACGTTCTTAATAAAGTTCATGTTATTGGACTACAAATTGTTCTTTCAACAAAATTTTGAAGAACATTAAGAAAGAATATATACAGTATTTTACATTTAGTCACACATTTAACATTTTTGATATTCTTCCTTCTTTTCTGCAGATCTGCTTTTCCTTCTGAGGTTCTTTTCCTTATCCAGAAAAACTTTCATTAGCATTTTTTGAAGTTCAAGTTTATTGACAATAAAGTCTTTCATTTTTAATCTTAAATTTGTTGCCTTTACTTTTGAAATATATTAATATTTTCAGTTATGTAGAATTTTGAGTTGACAGTTATTTTAAAAAACCAAAACTTTATTGCTACTCCATTGTCTTCTGGTATTCATTATTTTTAATGAAAAGTTAACTATATGTATATTATTGTACTTTATATAATGTACCTTTTTTATGAAGCTTTCAAAATTTTCATTTTATCTTTGGTTTTGAGCAGTATAACTGTTGTATTTAGATGTCATTTTCTTTGTATTATTATATCTTTGTATTCTTATATCTATAATTTTACAATTTTTATCAAATATGGGAAATATTTGTAATTGCATATTAAGGAATGCCTCGTGCCCCACTTTAGATCTTCTTTCCCTCTGACACTCCAATCACAAAAGTTAGATTGCTTTATATTATCTTCTGAATTATGGGTGTTGTTTACTATTACTGTTATTTTTCTCTGTTTTCTTCAGATTGGGAAATCTGGTTGGATAGCGGGGACTAAAATCTCTGTTGCAACCCCTTTCAGGCTTCCAGCTGTTGCTCTTCAGTGGGTTCCTTGGAATTTGCTTGTGAATACTAAATCAAGAGGCAAAGATTCCATCAGAGTTTATATGCAGATTTCAGGGTTCACACTCCATACCTGGATTACCTCTCTCAATTTCCAGTCACTCATGTAAACTCCAACTTCATACTCTAATATTTGAGCCAAAAACACTGCAAATTTCTGTCTAAATTCTAGCTACCTTATACTAAATCGACTGGAGATTGCCCTTATTGAAAATCTAGCTATAGGGTACAATGTATACTATTCTGGTGACTGGTACACTGAAAGCCCTGACTTCAGCATGATACAATTCATCCATGTAACAAAAAAAATAAAAACAACACTAGTATCTTATAATTGTTTTTGTAAAAACAAAACAAAAAAAAAACTGAAAAAAAATACAGATAGCTATTTCCTATCATTTTCTTCTATCAAGGGTCAAATACACTTCAGTTTCTGGTCTCTTTTTTCTTTTCAGTGCCAATTTTTATTATATATTATTAGGTCCAGAGTTAATATT
>CAUYPO010122276.1:0-12506 GCA_963574435.1 Cheirogaleus major
TACAAGAGGTAGTTCACCATTTTTTTATGGCTGAGTAGTACTCTGTGGTATATTAATACATGTGCCACAATTTATTAATCCATTCATGTATTGATGGGCACTTGGTTGTTTCCACACCTTTGCAATTGTGAATTATGCTGCTGTAAACATTCAAGTGTAGATGTCTTTTTTATGGAATGTCTTTTTTTCCTTTGGGTAAATATCCAGTAGTGGGATTGCTGGATCAAATGGTAGTTCTACTTTTAGTTCTTTGAGGTACCTCCATACTACTTTCCACAGAGGTTGTACTTGTTTGCAGTCCCACCAGCAGTGTAGGAGTGTTCCTATCTCTCTGCATCCACGCCAACACTTGTTGTTTGGGGACTTTTTGATAAAAGCCATTCTCACCGGAGTTAAGTGATACCTCATTATGGTTTTGATTTGCATTTCCCTGATAATAAGAGATGTTGAGCATTTTTCATGTTTTTTGGCCATTAGTCTATCTTCTTTTGAAAACTTTATGTTCATGTCCTTTGCTCATTTATTGATGGGGTTGTTTGATTTTTTCTTGTTGATTTTCTTGAGTTCTATATAGATTCTTGTTATCAGCCCTTTATTGGATGTGTAGAATGCAAATATCTTCTCCCATTCTGTAGGTTGTCTGTTTGCTCTAATGATAGTTTCCTTGCTGTGCAGAAACTTTTTAATTTGATCAGGTCCCATTTGTTTATTTTTGTTGCTGCTGTGATTGCTTTGGGGGTCTCCTTCATAAATTCTTTGCCTAGGCTGATGTCTATAAAAGTTTTCCCAACATTTTCTTCTAGAATTCTTAAGGTTTCATGGCTTAGGTTTAAGTCTGTTATTCAACTCAAGTGCCCATCAATTCATGAGTGGATTATTAAAATGTGGTATATGTATACCATGGAACACTGATCAACTACAAAAAACAGTGGTGAACTTGCACCTCTTATATTATCCTGTATAGAGCTCGAGCCCATCCTTCAAAGTGAGGTATCACAAGAATGGAAAAACAAGCACCACATGTACTCGCCATCAAATTGGTACTAACTGATCAACATTAAGGTGCTCACATTGTAGTAATATTGACTGGGTACTGGTCAGGTGGTGGGGGGTAAACTCACAACTAATGGAAGTAGAGCACACTGTATGGAGATGGGCACTCTTGTAGCTCCAGCTTGGGTAAGGCAAAGACATTATATGTAACTAAAATGTTTGTACCTCCGAATATTCAGAAATTTAAAAAATATATTGGGATATTTGAAAAAAAAAGAATAAGTCATGCTAATTAAATGCCATTATATCCATATTGGGGTTCTATGTAAAATTTCATTTGAATAAAAGGCTCTTTTACTAAGAAAAAAAAAAGAAAAGAGAATAATCTACTATTGAAATTACTAATTACATTTACCACCCCAAATTCACCTAAAGATACCAGTTTATTTGAGAACTCTAAGATTCTCAAACTCGGAGATTTCTGATAATGATATTAATAGATATACATAAGATTTTAATGTAGGTAGAATTTATTTTATTTTACTTATTAATCACCCACCCCCTTTTTTCATATTAATTCTCTAACGATTCTTATAGATCGTGGTTGACTCTTTTCAACAGTCATACATTTATTAAGCCTTAAAGGGACTGGTGAGCACCTGAGTCCTAGGCATTATGTGTGGCACTGAAGATACAAACCAATGAGGCCCAGAGTTTTTAAGTCTATGAAACAGCACATGAAAAAGTTCTCATGCAATTGAATGAAGACAGAACTGCTGGCACAGAAAACTGGCTTTGTGCAGAAGCATTTGAGAGAAGTCAGACCATTTCCCATCGTCTGCTGTTTGAACATATATTTTTTTCTGTATCACTCCAGTCATTCATTAGAAGACAAAGGATTCTATAAATAGAATAACAGGTGTGTGCGTGCTTTGTATAATTACATCCTAATAGAGGTTTCCTTTTCTATAAGATTTCTGATGATTGAGTGCTTGGTATGTGGTTTGTTTTCTAATTACAATCAATCATTTCCTCCTTGAAGTCATTCTGGTAACACATCTCTGCCACTATTTTTAGAGCTATGACAAATCATATATGCTGTACTAATTTAGAAATGTTTTTCATTGAATAGCTCTCATCAAATATTTCTTTAAAGCAGATATAAATAGTCATGTGATCCCAAGGGTTAGTTTCACTTCAAGCAGAAAGGAAATTAAGCCCATTATACTGGTTAACCCATCAATAAGTGCTATGGGAAGGCTAATATTATGTCTACATAAAGAAGTCATTTGCTGTTGTTGAGAATAGGCCTGCATCCCCAATGACTGTATATCTCCCCCCTATAGTCATTTATTCTTGAATTCCTTTATCTAAGTATGGTCTTATTTCTAAACTATTGTTAAAGCACAAACAGTTCTGGAAAAGGTAATACACAAATCTAAATTCATACCGAAGTAAAAATAACTAATTTCAACAAACATCAATGCTTTCCTGAAAAAAGTTGTTATTTCATATAAAGGGACTTCTAAAAGTTCATTGAAAAAATAATTAAAGATAAAAATTAAAAATATAAACCATATTTCTCAACACAAGCTCCATGAAGGTCAAGACACTTTTGTAAGTGGTGATACCAGCCATTTAGTCCATCTACAAAGAACTGAGGGTCCTGGGAATTTAACCATGTCAATATGGTCTTTTTTACATTGTTATTTACAGAATTTTTTCAGATTAGGAAACAAAAAGAAGATAGAGGGAGTCAAATCAGGACTTTAAGGTAGATGCCTAATGATTGCTCATTGAAACTCACAAAATTGCCCTTGTTCAAAGAGAAAAATGAGCAGTAACATTGTCATGGTGGAGAAGGACTCTCTGGTGAAGCTTTTCAGGACATTTTTCAGTTAAAGCTTTGGCCAACTTTCTCAAAACACTCTCTTACTAAGCAGATGTTATCATTCTTTGACCCTCCAGAAAGTCAACCAGCAAAATGCCTTTAGTATCCCAAAAAACTGTTCCCACGACCTTTGCTCTTGACTGGTCCACTTTTGCCTTGACTGGATCACCATCAGCTCTTGGTAGCCACTGCTTTGATTGTGCTTTGTCTTCAGAATCATACTGGAAGGGCTATGTTTTAGCTCCTGTTACAGTTCTTCAAAGAATTGCTTCAGGATATTGATCCTGCTTGTTTAGAATTTCCACTGAAACTTTGTTGTTGTCTACAGCTGATCTAGGCACCCAGTTTTGCCATCCAACAAGTGGATAGTTTGCTCAACTTTAATTTTTCAGTCAGAATTGTGTAAGCTGAACCAATTAAGATGTCTATGGTTTTGGCTATTTCTTGTTAATTGTTGGTCCTCTTCAATTAGGGAATGAACAAGATTGATTTTTATCCTCACAAATTGATGTGGAGGAATCAATCAGGTCTGCTACTGCAGGCTTCGTTTTCAACATCATCTCATCATCCCTTCTTAAAATGTGTTGTCCATTTGTAAACTTATTATTTCTTTGGGGCATTTTCCCCATGAACTTTTCATATCAATGATTTCACCATTCTTCTACCCAAACTTCAGTATAAATTTGATGTTTGTTCTTTCTTCAGTTTCAGCAGAATTCATATTATCCTGATAGGGGCTTTTTTCAAACTGACATCATATCCTTTTTTGTGCCTCAAACTAGATCCTATTCAGACATGTTATAAAAAGTTAGTACAAGTTTACTTTGGTGCAAAAAAATTTGAAATCCATGCATAGTTTTTTTATAACATGCATGTCCTATGAACTTTTTCAAGATCCCTCATATAGCTGATTCAAACATGGAGGGGTCTGTCATGAAAGGAGGAAAGGACACAAATAAGCACTTGGGAGATGCTAAAGACACATTTCTCCTTATTTTGCAATGTTGGCAAAGACTGATGATGACTTGAGGGTTAATGGAAATTTCCCCCAAAGTTTGGGATCTTCCGTCTATCAATTACTTGAGTTCAGTAAAGGAAGATTATAATTAACAAACTACATATATAATCAAATCTTTATAGAAACCATAGTTTGCTGTCTGTGTGTTTAAATTAAGTGTTCAGTAAAGTTTCTAAAGTTCAATCCATAATGCAAACTCCATTGTTCCCAACTCAGTTATCTATCTGATAAGCTGTGCAAGAAGAAACCAGTCCTCCTCAGATGGTCTTGAATTCCACTAACACGGCCTGAGCTTTCCAAGCTGTGGCGGCACTGAAATATTTATTGACTAAATGAATAAGTGAAGGGAACAAAGAAACAAAAGAATATGAAAAAGAGTGGAAACAACTTGGTAAGCAAACGATCTGATTAAAGTCATTCTCCTTGGGTTCAATAGCTGCAGGCTTTACACAGAGCTAAAGGTGCTCCCTCTGTGTCAGACCCCTTCACATTGTGAGGCATACTGTGAAGTCAGGAACACTTAGGAGGGGCTATGACAGTTGCATTAAAATGTGGCACTTCCCAGTCCACTTCCACTAACGCCGTAAGTGAGCCCATACTGTGAGTGCCCTGGTGTTTCTCAGCCTTCTTGTTTATCATGTTGAGAAGATCCAAGACTAATAAAGAATGATTACATGGTGGTGTGAGACATTATCTGAAAAGTGCTGGTATTTTATTGTGTTCTTTTTTACTGGCTTGTGGAAAGTGAAAGGATTGCCTTTATGTGGTGCTCTATGGTAAAACCTCTCCTTTCTAAAATATATGTGTGTGAATTTCAGAGGAATTTCAGCTACACAAGTGGTAACTACTCCATATGATTTACTCTTGGATTTATCACATAAGGAATCAGAGGGTGCACTCTTTGTATAATACAAAGCAGTTTTTGTCAGCTAAAGTTTGTCCTACACAGGCAGAATGAAGAGGAAATTTGATAGAATCATAGCCAGAATATTCAAGCCAAACAATTACTCTTGTCTGAATTATTCAGGATAAGGGATTTCTCCCTTTAAATAATGGCTTTATAGGGGCTATTTAAACAGCCCAATCAGTATTTCTAAGTGAGACCTTATTTTTAAAAATACAGATAACAGGTTGAAAGGAAGAGGGTAAATTTTAAAATTACCAAGAAAATTAATTAAAAACAATAAAATAAAATGTTGAAATTCATTTAAAGGGCAGAAAAAAATACCAACTGAAGATATGGATCTTTCAGTGCCAAGCAACATAGAATTCTTTTTGGTTCTAATTTACCCAAAGAACCTTTTTGCTATCCCTTAAAAGATTTTTATATAGTCAAAATCAATCTCTTACACTCCCTTGGACCATTTTGTTGATTTTTGACATCCCACATATGCAAAATCATTTACTCAAAGTGACTAGAGAAGTGGAAAAATTAGAGTTTCATGGTTTACGAATTGGAATTTATACAGATTTTACAGCTTTGCTTTTAAAGAAAGGAAAATGTTTTCTGCAGTTAAGAAATCACTCCAACAGATGGGTCTATCTCTTCTATTTTTATTTCTAGTTGGCTTACGGGTGAATTACCCTGGACATAGTTATAAATTTGAAATTATAGGAACTGCTGAGGGGTGATGTTTTTTTTCTGGCTGTAAAATACAATGAGGACACAGCTGCAGCATCTAGAAAGTGAGGGAAGCTAAACCCATAAAAATAATACTGTTTCCTTTTCCTAGTTTTGGATGCAAGCTCTGAAACAAGAGTACATTTATCTGGTTTCTCATTATTTATAATGATTAATCTAAGGTCACATTCCCAGGAGAGTAATTAGCCAGTCAATTATTTCAGTGTGAATCCCGCATTTCTGATTAAGTATAATTTTACAATTAGCAGTGACCAAACATTCTATAAAGCATAATACAGCGTACAGGGTATCTTTTCTTACTGGGGGGTGGGGAGGTGGGAGAAGGCAGAAATAGGACAGGAATTACTGGTTGATCTAACTCCATTGAAAAGAGATCACATGGGACAATTGTGAATCACATATTAAATATGAGCCAGCATTGAAATTCTATTTACTTATCTTTCCATATATGTGTTTGTTAGGTTTTTACTTGTGTTTTGCCTGCTACATGTTCCACCTATAACTATCTTCTTTGTACATTATCTCTAGTAAGTTTTAAATTGTGAGCTAACTCC
Source organism: Cheirogaleus major (assembly GCA_963574435.1). Classification (NCBI taxonomy): domain Eukaryota; kingdom Metazoa; phylum Chordata; class Mammalia; order Primates; family Cheirogaleidae; genus Cheirogaleus; species Cheirogaleus major. Next base: position 6,099 of record CAUYPO010122276.1, read on the forward strand.
TCTCTAACATTTAATATATCAGGGCTACCCATTCTTCCCCACCACTTCCCAATCACTTCCAATATATTGGCGTCAGAAACAGGGCTCTGAATAGCCAATTTCAAAACATATTAATCGTCTACTAAAATTATCTAAGAACTAATTCCCCAGAAGTCATAAGATCAAGCTGAGGCTCTTTAGCATTGTATTCAAGGCTCTTCTTGGCCTGGACTTCTGGCCTTCTAGTTTGCTCTCCCTTTGCTCCTTTTTTATGCTTTATGCTTCAGAAATACTAAGATGTAGTAGAAATAGTAATAGTAGTAATTGTAGTAATAATATTAATAGTTTCAGTGACCATTTATTGAGCATCAATTACATGAGAGATAAAATAGTACTTTATTTCATTTAATCCTCATAATAATACCACAAGGCAGATATTATTATTTCCATTTTATAACTAGGAGAATTGAGGCTCTGAGATAGTAAGTAACTTGTTCAAGTATATACAGTTAATTAGTAGCAGAAGTAAGGTTCTTCTCTTAATCTGTTTGTTATACCCTGAATATGCCATGTTATTTCATGCAGGTAGGCTTTATCACATTTCCTTCCATCTTACTACAATACTATTTACTACCTTGTTCACTTTTTTAACTTTAAAAACTCTACTCATTCTTTAGGACTTTTGCCATGAAGTCTTCTCTGATCTGCCTTCCTGGGAAAAGATAATCAGTCTCCTTCCAGTTTTTCATGGTTCTATCCCAGATACACACACACACACACACACATACACATACACACACGTCCATTATTCTGATCATCATGGTCCCTTATGATAATTACATCTATGTATGTAAATATGTCTCCTTACTAAGCTGTGATAACTCTACACTAATCTTGAAACAACAAAAAATGTTCACTTAATGAATAGATAAATGAATGTATTTAAGAGCAGTAAAGGCATAGCTTTGGCATGAAGCACAGGCCATCAAAAGAGAGTTTCCTCAATACAGAATAGCACTCAAGCAGCCTTGGAAGGCATTCCCATGTGTGATTTTGGATATTTCCTGCCTTCTTTCATCACTACTTCCTATCAAGTTAGATCACAATTTTTTTTTCTCAGCCCTAAGTTCTTGCTTTGATCGTATGCCTTTATTTAAAACTGCTTTTCTTTCTGGAAAAGATTCAACTGTTGATTCCTCTCATTTTACCTATACTGGATTCAGATAATCTCTTTACTTCCATTCCAAGGATCTGACTTAAGTCTTTATTAGTGAACAAAAATTATTGATTAGCTAATATCTGCTAAAGATGGCTAGACTGGGGAAAAAAATTTAAAAAAATCAGACAAGGTCTATGGTTTTATGTAGCATATATTCTAGTGGTAAAAACAAGAAAAGATATTTAAAAAACGAAAAAATAAATAAGATAATTTCAGGCACAATTTTCTATTCCAATGCAATAGCATACACCGCTCTCTAGCATGAGCTATGACTCTGCTTAAGAAATACAAAGAAATATAAATATTAGCTTAATCTATGCAGAGGTATCTAAACCTATGTTTAATTTTACATCATTATTAGTTTTCCAGAAAAAAAAATGAGGAACCAATAGATGGGTCAAATAAAAAACAAATATAATAGTAAGATGATAGATTTAAACCTAAACATAAGAATAATCACATTAAATGTAAAAGGTCTAAACTCCCCCAGTTAAAAGGTAGAGATGATCAGATTGGATTAAAAAACAAGAACCAACTTTTTGTTGCCTACAAATAATGTACTTTAAATATTAAGAAACAAATAGGCTTAAAGTAAACTAGTACAAAAAAGAAATATCATGACAATTCTTTTTTTTATTTTCTTCCAGAGTGAAGTGTTTTGTTTTTTTTCAGCATATTATGGGGGTACAAATATTAAGGTTACATATATTGCCCATGTAATACAGAGTGACTATATTAATATCAAAATGGATTTCAGTGAAAAGAATTTTACCAGGGATAAAAGAGGTCAATTCATAATGATAAAACAGTCAATGCAGAGTATTTTATAATCCTAAACATTTATGTACCTAATAACAGAACTTCAAAATACATGTAGAAAAATTGATGGAAATGCAGGGAGAAATAGACAAATTCATAATTATAGTCAGAGATTTCAATACCCCTTTGTCAGCAATTGATACAATAATGAGACAGAAAATTAGATTATCAACCCACTGACCTAAGTGACATATTTAGAATATACCATTAAAAAGTAACAGAGCACAAATTCTTTTTAAGTGCACACGGAAATATTACCAAGATAGACCAAATTCAAGGCATTAAAGCAAGTCTTAGTAAATTAAAAAGTACCCAAGTCATATAAAGTATATTCTCTAGCTAAAATGCAATAAAATTAGAAATCAATAATAGAAATATCTCAGAAATATTTCAAGTATTTGGAAACCAAATAATATACTTATAAATAGCCAATTGGTCAAGAAGGAATTTAAAAGGGGAAATTGAAAGCATTTTTTAAACTGAGTATAAAGGAAAACACATCATATCAAAATTTATTCATTGCCACTAAAAGAAAAAGACATTCACTAAAAATGTATATTACAAACATAGAGATATCTCAAATTAATGACCTCAACTTTTGTTATAAGAGCCTAGGAAATAAAAGAGAAAATGAAGCCCAAGGTAAGCAGAAAAATGGAAACAAGAAAAACCAGAGTGGAAATCAATGAAATAGAAGACAAGGAAAAAAACAAAATCTGATTTTTTAGAAGATCAGTAAAATGAATAAATCTCTACCAAACTGATAGGGAGTAAAAGTGAGAAGACACAAACTACCATTGTCAAGCATAAGAGAGGTGACATCACTATTGATTCCACAGATGTTAAAAGGAAAATAAAGAAATATTATGAATTCAACAACTTAGATGAAATGAACAATTTGAAAGACACAGAATACCAAAGCTCACTCAAGGAGAAATAGATAATCTGAATATCTCTATGTCTTTTAAATAAATTAAATTAGTAAGTAAGAACCTTCCCACAAAGAAAACTCCAAGCCCAGATGGCTTCACTAGTGAATTATACCATACATATAAAGAAGAAATAATACCAAGTATACACCATCTCTTCCAGAAAGTTGGAAAGGAGTAAGTAATTTCCAACTCATCTTGTGAGGCTAACATTACTCTGGTACCAAAAGCTGACAAGGATGTTGAGAGAAAACTAGGAGTTCTACACAGCCACAAAAAACAATGGGAATCTAGCACCTCTTGTATTATCCTGTATAAAGCTGGAGCCTATTCTACGAAATGAAATATCACAAGAATGGAAAAACAAGCACAACATATACTCACCATCAAATTGGTATTAACTGACTTAACTGACCAACACTTAAGTGCACATACAGTAGTAACATTCATCGGGTGTCAGGCAGGTGGGAGGGGGGAGGAGAGGATGGGTGTATTCACACCTAATGGGTGCGGTGTGCAACATCTGGGGGATGGAGACACTTGAAATTCTGACTCAGGTGGGGCAAAGGCAATATATGTAACCTAAACATTTGTACCCTTGTAATATGCTGAAACAATAATAAAAATAAATAAATAAATCATAAAATCTGAAAAAAAGAAAACTAAACTATAAATCAAAATCCTTCATAAGCATAGATATAAAAATTATTTTTTTAAAAAAGTTAGCAAAGTGAATCCAACAATATACTAATAATTATGACCATGTAATTAACTTTTTTAAATCAATATAATTCATCAAATTAACAAAATGAAATTAAATCATATAATTATCTCAATAGGCTCAGAAAAAGCATTCGTCCAGTACAATATCTATTCTTGATAAAAATTCTCAAAAAACTAGAAATAGAAGATAACTTATAAAAGCTGTCTATGGAAAACCTACTGTTAACATCATACTTAATTATAAAAAACTGAATGTTTCCCTCACTAAAATTAGGAATAAGACAAGGATATACACTGTCACTGCTTCTATTTGACAATGTACTGGAGGTTTAAACCTTTGCAACAAGACAAAATAAATAAATATAAGTTATCCAGATCTGACAGGTGGAAGTTGTGCAGATACTATGATCATCTACTATATAGAAAATAAGAATCTTCAAAAATCTTGCTAAAGCTAGTGAATTTAGCAATGTTGCAGGATGCAAGATAAATATACAGCACTCAGCTCTATTGCTATATTCTAGCAATGATCAGAATTAAAATTTTAAAATAATAATATAATTCACAGTAGCATAAAAATTACTTAGAGATAAATCTGACCTGTATACTGAAACCTACAAAACTTTACTAAGAGAACTTTTAAAAGACCTAAATAAATGAAAAGGTATACATCAGGCATAAGTCAGTAATTTCCATACTGTTAAGAGACAATTCTCCCCAAAATGATCTGTAGATTTAGTAGAATCCTAATCAAAGTTTAAGTAGGAATTTTTGTGTTGAAATTAATAAGATCATTTTAAAATATATGGAAATGAACAGGCCCTAAAAAAGCCAAAACAACTTTGAAAAAGAGGAGCCAAGTTGGAAGACTAACACTACTTGATTTTAAGACTTATTATGAAGCTCAGTACATCAGTGTGGTATTGGTATATAGATAATAGATCGATGAACAGAGTACAGTGTCCACAAATAGACCCACACATAGAAATGAACTGATTTTTGATAGAGGAGCCAAGTCAATTGAGTGAAGAAAGAATAGTCTTTAAATGGTGTGGAACAACTGAAAATCCACATGTAAAAATATGAACTTCAATACAAACTTCATGCCATATATAAAAATTAACCCAAAATGAATGATAGACCTAAAGGTAAAACACAAAACTATAAAACTTCCAGGAAGAAAAAAACACAGGAGAAAATCTTTTTACTTTAGGTTAGTCAAAAATTTCTTAGATATGACACCAAAACCACAATTCATGAAATTAAAAAAATGATATTAAGATAAATTGAAAAAAATGATAATTGCATCAAAATTAAAAGTGTATGTTCTTCAAAAGTAACTGCTAAGAGAATAAAAAGATGAGTCACAGTCTTGGAGAAAATATTTGCAAATTCTTATATCTGGTAAAGGATTATATCTAGAATATATGTTTAAAATTCTCAAAATTCAATAATAAGAAAACCACCCAATTTAAAAATGGACAAAGATTTCGATATTTCTCCAAAGAAGATATACAAATGACAAATAAATACATGAAAGATGCTTGACATCATTAGTCTTTAGGGATCTGCAAATTAAAAATACAATGAGATTTGACTACACTAAAATTTAAAAATATACAATACAAGTTTTGGTGAGGATGTTGAATAACTAGCATTTTCATACACTGCTGGTGGGATGTACGAAGGTCTGTCCAGAAAGTATCCAGCCATTGTTATATTACATTGTCATTACATGGCTGGATACTTACCAGACAGACCTCATAAAATTGTAAAATCACTTTGGAAAACAGTTTGGCAGTTTCTTAAAAAGTTAAACACACACTTACCATATGATCTAGTCATTCCACACCTAGGTATTTACTGAAGAGAAATGAAAGCATATCAACTCTTGTGCACAAATATTCATAGCAGCTTTATCTGCAATATCCAAAAATTGAAACCAACCCAAATGCCTATCAACAAGTGAATGAATAAATAAATTTTGATGCATCCATGTAACAGAATACTACTTAACAATAAAAATTAAGTACTGATACATAAAACAACATAAATGAATCTGAATTATGCTGTGTGAAAGAAGCCAGATAAAAAGGAGTACATACTATATGATTCCATTTATAGGAAATCCTAGAAAATGCAAGCTTATTTATAGTCAAATTAAGGAGATCAGTGGTTGGTTGATGGGGGAGGCCAGGGAGAAAAAGAAGAAGAAATTACAAAAGGATGTAAGGAAACTCTGGGAGGAGATGAATATGATTATTATCTTAATTGTGGTTATTGTCAATTATATATCAACAAAGCTGTAAAAAATTAAAGAATTAATTTAAGAGATTACCATGTTATTAAGGATAGTATTGTAATAGTTATTTTACAACTTTCACTGTTTATATTATACATAAAGATAAATGAATATCTTTTAAAAAGATGATACACATTGCTTATTTACTTTAAACTTGCTCTATGAGATAAACATATTTTTTTAAACAAATTTAATATATCATGTTTACTTTGGGAAATTAATTAATTTTTAAATGTGTATTGAATTATGTAAGTTACGGTAACCAGAAATAAACAAAAACATGTTTTCAGGACCTACTATTGGGGATCTTTCTACTTGGAAAAGAAATAAATCAACTGGTTTATTTTTATACATATTATATTCTATTTCTAAACATAATACAGAGGTGACTGAGTGACTGAGTCATGAGCTCTACCATCAAAATAGATCCAGAATCT
>CAUYPO010122279.1:0-43751 GCA_963574435.1 Cheirogaleus major
GGGAGGCTGAGGCAGGAGGATCGCTTGAGCCCAGGAGTTTGAGGTTGCTGTGAGCTAGGCTGACGCCACGGCACTCTAGCCCAGGCAACCAAGTGAGACTCTGTCTCAAAAAAAAAAAAAAAATAGCCTGTCATATTGAAGTGGGCTTGAACATGATGCCTACCATTGCAACTGGTTAGTTCCATGGTCTGGACTTGGTGGGGTGCCAACATGAGATGGTTTTGGTTTTTTCCAGCCACTGCCTTTAACGATGCACTGCCTTATCTTCCTTTCTCATCCAGTAATGGCATGTTGGGCCAGTTCAGTCTAATTCAAAGGCCCATTTCATCTCTCTCCCATCTTCACCCTCACTCTGGCTCCAGCTTCACCTATGGCTGGTGAGTGCTCCTCCAGTCTCCTACTGTGCCCCATCTGGGTTTAGCTCTTCTAGGACTGGGGAGGAAGGATGGTTTAAGGAAATGGACAAAGTGTTTTTGTTCACTAGCTATAGGATTTTTTTGCATCACTTCTTTTTAACTAGTGATATACAAGTCCCAGGTTTAAAAACACTGGGGAATAACATAGAACAGGCTCTTAGATTCAGCAAAACTCTCCTTGCACATAGTCTCATGGCCGTTGAGACCCTCTTCCCACCTTGTGGAAGTGGAGTGCCACGTTGAAATGCCTTGCATCTGCGCCAGTAGCCAGATCACTTCACTAAATAAACCGAGATTTAATTTTATCTTATGGTGTGTGTATGGTGCACATGTATGTATGTGCACATGTTCTCTTTCCACTGACTATACCACACCTGAGAAGGCACAACTGTGCCCCTCACATTTCATATAGGCACTGCATAGAGGATGGATTTTGAAAGAAATGTTGACAATGAGACAATGGTGACTGGAACATGCCTGGGCCAGGGACGAGGGGTGGACTGGACAGTCTGCTACTGAGATTATTGGGTCTGTAAAAGAAATTGGGTAGTGGCATATCAGTGAAATACACCAGTGTTCCCCTCACTTCTTTCAATTTGGACCAGTGAATAACTAGAGAAGGTAAGCGATGTGGCTCAGGTGGCCTCAGACCCAGGGTCTTGGTTTCTCTTTAATACTCTAGTAAAGGAGGTGGAGATCATAGAATATCTACAAAGTAAGCTAAAATCCTGAAGGGAGGAGGAGCCTGGGATGGGGCTATAACCCAGGTATTCTGGGGTCATCTTAAAACTTATCACATGGTATCATAATATTCTGGATGGGACAGGCCCCAGAGACACCCCTTCTTCAGCTCCTACTAGACTGATGCCCAGCGACCTTTTGGGCAAAAACTGGATACATGTTCAGCTTTTTTTTTTTTTGAGACGGGTTCTTACTCTGTTGCCCAGGCTAGAGTGCAGTGGAGCAATTATAGCTCACTTCAGCCTCAAAGTCCTGAGCTTGGCCGGGCGCAGTGGCTCACTCTGGGAGGCCAAGGCGGGCGGATCGCTCAAGGTCAGGAGTTCAAAACCAGCCTGATCAAGAGCGAGACCCCGTCTCTACTAAAAATAGAAAGAAATTAATTGGCCAAGTAAAAATATAGAAAAAATTAGCCGGGCATGGTGGCGCATGCCTGTAGTCCCAGCTACTTGGAAGCCTGAGGCAGAAGGATTGCTTGAGCCCAAGAGTTTGAGGTTGCTGTGAGCTAGGCTGAGGCCATGGCACTCACTCTAGCCTGGGCAACAGAATGAGACTCTGTCTCAAAAAAAAAAAAAAGTCCTAGGTTTAAGCAGTTCTCCTGCTTCAGCCTCCCAAGTAGCTGGGACTACAGGCACATACTACCACTCCCAGCTAATTTTTCTATTTTTTGTGGAGATGGGGTCTCAATATGTTGCCCAGGCTGATCTCCAACTCCTGGCCTCAAGCGATCTTCCCACCTCGGCCTCCCAAAGGGCTAGGATTACAGGAGTGAGTCACCATGCCCTGCCATGTTCAGCTTTTAAGCAATGTATGAGAGTAAAGCCAAAAATGCTCCAATTTTCGCTGGATGAGTGATTTCAAAAGGAGGAGGAGAGAGGGCAGCTGAGGACAAAACAATCAACTAAACAAACATACATAGTGTTTGCCACACTGGGACTGGAAGCCTCTAAAAATCAATTTTTACCTTGGAGCCTTAATTTGGGCAAATATGTTGTAAGATACTTGGGTATAAAAATTAGTTTTCAGGAGACAGTCACAAGGGGACTAAGCAAAACTTTAAAAACACAAAATTTCAAGGTATAAACATTATTATTTTCCCCCCAAGTACTCCTGTTTAAAGAATAAGTGTGACCTGGTCAGGTAAAATGTTTAAGTAGATGGGCTAGACGTGTAAAAAGGTTAAAAAGCTATACATCTTATGTGTGGGTTATAAATATGCTAAATTAAAATGGCCTCAATTCAACTGCCATCCTTTATAAATTGATAAAGCATTATAAAATCTCTAATTTTTGTATTTCAGAAGTAATATTTAAAATGATTGAGATAATAAGGAAAAAGGATACTATGCCCAGAAAATGGTTATTGAAAAGTTATTTTACAAAGCTATTTTTAATTGAAAAAAAGATGAATAAGAGTGTTTTTTTAAATAACAGGAGTGTTTTTTCTTTAAAAAAATATTTTTGAGGAGATAATTTACTCATATAGTACAAGAATCAAAATTATATTAAAATACATATATTGAAATGTCCTTTTCCTACCCTATATCCATCAATGCTACCTCTCCCATCCCTTTTCAGAGTTTATCTTTCAATGGTTCTTTATGCAAATACAGACAGTTCCTGACCCATGATGGTGCAACTTGTAATTTTTATACTTTACCATGGTGTGAAAGCAATACACATTCGATAGAAACATCATACTTCAAATACCCATACAACCATTCTGCTTTTCACTTTCAGTACAGTATTCAATAAATTACATGGGATGGTCAACACTGTATTATAAAATAGGCCTTGTGTTAGGTGATTTTGCCCAACTGTTGGCAAACACTGTTGTAAGTGTTCTGAGCACATTTAAGGTAGTCTTGGCTAAAAGCTTATGACGTTCAGTAGGTTAAGTACATTAAATGCATTTTTAAGTTACAATACTTTCAATTTACTATAGGTTTATCAGGATGTAATCCCAAGTCGAGGAACATCTATAAAACTATATATTCTCATTTCCTTCACTTTCTTACAGCTTCTTGCTTTTTTCTCTTGACACTACAACCTGGAGATCTTCCCAAATCATGGAGAACTTTCTCAGTCTTTTTAACATCTGCATGTTTTACATTGTGTAGATATATCATAGTTACTTACTTAGGGCCATTTGGATTGTTTCAAGTCTTTTGCTGATACCAAAGCTGCTGCAATGAATAACCTTGAACACAATGTTGTTTCTCAAATTTGTAGGTATATCTGTAGGATAAGTACATTCTTAGCAACAATGTATGGTGTTCTTGTTTTTGCACAAATTCAGCTTCAGAGTATGTTGACAATTGACAATTGGATACTTGCCAATCTAATAGGTGAAAATGTTATCTCAAGGTGGTTTTAATTTGCATTTTTCTTTTTACGAATAAGGCTGACACCGTATCTTTATGGGTCATTTGTATTTCTGTTTCTGTGGACTGCCTTAGATGTCCTTTGCCTTTTTTCTATTGAACTATTGGTCTTTTTCTTCCCAATTTCTAACAGCTCTTTATATATGAAGGAGAACAACCCTTTTTCTGCGATGTGGGTTACAAATATTTCCCACAACATTTCATTTGTCTTATGACTTTGTTTATGGTGTTCATTTGCTGTATACACATAAAAATTTGATTTTAATGTCATAAATTTTTTAGTTTTACGGCTCTAGATTTTGACTTCCTTAAAAAGGCTTCCTTTATTCTGAGGTTTTTTTCCTTTTGGATTCGCTTTCAAATCTCGCTCTGAGGCCCCCAGCTTTGAAGCTTCTGATACAAGAAATGGGAGGGCAGGGGATGCTGGATATTCCCTCTCCTTTAATAAGAAAGGCTGATTAAGAGTTCAAATTACGTATTTAAAGTAAATTCAAATTGAAAAAAATTGCTCCCTCACCAAATTCTCAATTTGGCTCTAATAAAGAGGAGTTTCAAAAACGTGCTCCCTGGAACTCTGACACAATTCAGATGAACAACTGCTCAGAAAGTGGGGCCCCAGAATGAGATGGGTGGGTAAAGGTGGGGTCCAAGTCTCCTGCTAGCCCCTGGAATCCTGTGTTACTGGAACAGAGGTGTGGCCATGGAAGAGGGAGAGGCTGCCTGGCAGGAGCTGTGGTTGTAGAGATGAGTGTGATGGAGGTCAGCCTCCTGGGGCACAGAGCAGGGCGGAGTTTCCACTACCTCCTCCCTCAAATAAGGATCAAGTAATGAATTTTTTTTTTTTTTTTTGAGACAGAGTCTCACTCTGTCACCCTGGGTAGAGTGCAGTGGCATCATCATAGTTCACAGCAACCTCAAACTCCTGGGCTCAAGCGATCCTCTTGCCTCCAGTTCCCAAGTAGCTGGGACTACAGGCTCGTGCCACGACACCGGGATAATTTTTCTATTTTTAGTAGGGAGGAGGCCTTGTTCTTGCTCAGGCTGGTCTCCAACTCCTGAGCTCAAGCAATCCTCCCGCCTCGGCCTCCCAGAGTGCTAGGATTACAAGCGTGAGCCACCATGCCTGGCATCAAGTAATAAATTTTTTTTTTTTTTTTAATACAGAGTCTCACTCTGTTGCTCAGGCTAGAGTGCCAGGGCATCAGCCTAGCTCAGAGCAACCTCAAACTCCTGGGCTCAAGCAATCCTCCTGCCTCAGCCTCCCGAGTAGCTGGGACTACAGGCATGTGCCACCATGCCCGGCTAATTTTTTCTATATATTTTTAGCTTACCAATTAATTTCTTTCTATTTTTAGTAGAGACGGGGTCTCGCTCTTGCTCAGGCTGGTTTTGAACTCTTGACCTTGAGCAATCTGCCTGCCTTGGCCTCCCAGAGTGCTAGGATTATAGGCGTGAGCTACCACGCCTGGCCAATAATAATTTTTATATATTTTCTTGCATTGTTTGGATAAAACTTACTTGGTTTGGGTATAATTTTATCTTTATATGCAGTCAAATTATATTCCTCATCTATATCTTGACTGTGACATAAAATATCTCTGAAAAAGTCAAACTTTTTCAAAAGGAACCTTTAGTCAAATCTATATGGGAAGGCACACAATTAAATTGTATGTGCAGAGTGCCTTGTCTGACAAAGGAAATCTTGCCCCACTTCCTTTTATGCCATTCAACTACTCTGTCTATGTGAAAGGGTGCATGAAATGCAATTCTTTCACTGCAGCCTGAGGGAGTTATGGGCTGTCAGGGCTAATGAGGCTCCCAGGCCTTCCCCTGAGTTTGGTCTTACCCTCTCTTCTGGATATGGGGCCTCCAGATCCTCATCTCACACATAAAGTGTTCTGCATGCTCGCCTTGGCATCTAGCAGATAGAACTTAGTTTCCTACCTACCTCCCCAGATTAATTTCTTCCCCAGCCCTCGGAGCTTCTGAAAACAACCTTGCAGTGTCTCCTTTGTCTGTCCCTCTCCAGGAGGCTGTATGGCTGTAGGTGCCAGGAGGAAAGATGCTCCATCACAGAAATTGAGGATGGATATCCTGGGAAAACCACAAGGAAGGCAAAGCAGAGGAAGACAGCCCTCAGGACTGGAAACTATTTGCACTGTGCTTGACTACCATGAGGCATCTACTCGGACATATGACATAAACATATCTGAATATGGCAAGTTTGAGTTGAGGAGGGAGTCAAAGGATAAACACCTAAATGAAAGTTATTAATATTCATAATAGTGCCTATTATGTACCAAGTAGTTTATAAATATAAATGCCATCTTTGGTTTTTTTTTTGTTTTTTGGAGACAGTCTTGCTCTGTTGTCTAGGCTGGAGTGCAGTGGTGTCAGCCTAGCTCACAGCAATCTCAAACTCCTGCGCTCAAGCGATCCTGCCTCAGCCTCCCGGGTAGCTAGGACTACAGATGTGTGCCACCATGCTAGTTTTTTCTATTTTTAGTAGAGATGGGGGTCTGGCTCTTGCTCAGGCTGGTTTTGAACTCCTGACCTCAAGCAATCCTTCCACCTGGGCCTCCCAGAGTGCTAGGATTACAGGCGTGAGCCACTTTGCCCAGCCTGTAAATGCCATCTTTGATCCTTCTAACAACCATTTAATGAAGGTATTGGCTTCAGCTTACAGTTTGGGGAAATTGTGGCTTAAAAAAGCCTAAGAGACAAACTTGAGATTGCACAAGTTAGTAGACAGCAAGGCTAGGCTCTGAACCTAGGTCTGCCTCCAGCAAAGGCCAAATTTCTTTAACCGTGTTGTTCTGCCTCTAAGAAACAAACCTCCTGTGAAAGAAATGCTCACTGCAGGCAGGCAATGATTGAAATAAAGGAAAAAAGAAAGAAAGCATAGAGTAATTTGGTTAGTGATTTGGGGTTTCTATCCAGAAGAATTCTTTGGTAAAGGAAAAGGTATCCAAAAGAAATGATGGATATGTCTGTTGCTCTCAGCATTTAAGTTATGTTGAATGATACTTAGGAAGATATCTCAATAGAAATGGGCCTTCTCTACCTGGAGATGATTCTTTTTCTTCTGCTCCTGACCTTAGATGTAAATCGTGTCATAGGTCAGGCATCACCTGAGACTTTCTTTTAGTCCCACAGAGTTAGACACGTTTAGATGTTCCCTGAGAATCGTGGAAACTCGTGCATGTGGTGCTTGGTTCCCAGTAAGTGCAAGGACTTCTGTGTCTCAGGACTGCTTCATATTTGTGTGCGTGTGGGTGGGGGGCCTTTCTTCCACTAAGGATGGTAAAAGAAATCACTTCCTTGACATTCAACACTTACACATAGATCAGAGTCCCTTTCTTATTTTTTGAAAATAATGAAAACTTCAATCATACCCATAAACTGTCTATAGCAGAGCAAGGTGCATTCAGTCAAAAACTTCCCCAGTTTCACCTATTATAACAAGTGGATTGTTGGGTTTTTCTTTTGTGGTTTTAAGTACACGTTACCCAAAGGCCTAAAACAATGACCACTGCCTAGCTTTTTCTTTTCCAGAAATAAAGGAAAAGATACAGAAGTCCAATTCAGAAAGTACTGAACTCAAACATCCAATGGACTTTGTTCCCTACAAGTAAACCCCTTATCAGTCTCTTGCAGAGATTCTAAAACGTTATCTCGATAGACCAGATTACAGGGCTGACCCACTCTCAATGCTGAATAGGAATCAAATGGACATTCTCTCTGTCAGCAACCCGCGCTTTGCCAATCCAGATAAATCAATTAATGGGATGCAGAGCTGCTGTCTTGCCTTTCTCTTCCCCACGCTTACCTCCCTGAGCTCCCCAGATTCCTCAGTGCCCTGTTTAATACCATCTAAGAGTCCTTATTTACAAGAGGGCTTGTGCAGGTGCAAGCTTTCAGGCCAGCAGCACAGGAGCAATTGTCGTCCCCCTCCCTATCCTCCAGGCTCCCCTCTTTGTGAGACACTTTTCTTTTCTCTGCTTTTCAGACCAAAGACGCCCCTCAGTAGCTAATCTAATCGGATTATGCTAATTTGTACTTCATGAACCTAAATAGCATAACTAGATCTGCAGAGGGCTAAGGCCAGGAAAAGAGGGACAATGACTTTGTCAGTGAACCCACCCACCAAAAAGTGTAAAAAGAATGCATGTCCTGTGTTTAGCCACACAAAGCTGCTCCTCCGGAAAGCCTGCAGGGCTCTTGACAATTTAGAGTGCCCAGCAGCACTCTATGTTCAGAACAGAAAAGGCAGCACAGGAAGGCACAATAAGGACCACAATGCCAATGACTGTTTTTCCCCCGGTGTAAAGTAAGGCTCCTCTTCTTCCTCTTTCCAGTTTACTCGCATTCACCCTCTTGGCTAATCAATACATATATTTATTAGCATCTACTACCAATTGAGTACTATGCTTGGTGCTATGGATGCACAAAGTTGTCTAAGACTTAATTCCTGCCCTTCACAATGTATACTCTAATAAGGAAAGATATTCTAGGTACAGACATTAGAAAACACCTCAATGAGGTGATTGCAGTTCCTCATGTCAGCTGACTCTCTTAGTCAGCTTTCATAATCTTCCACAGACGATTTCTTAAGATAACCTATGTTCATATAAAACTTCGTGTTTTATCAAAATATCTAACATAAATAAACAATGCAATTTTCATAATAGACTGTGAGATAAATAAAAACTGGTATTTTCAACCCTATTTTCAAAAGTCAGAACTGAGACTTAGAGATATTAAATGGCTCATCCAAGAAGAATCGTCCAGTTAACAATTGGACCTCTGATTCCAAAGCTAGTGCTCCCTGCCCCACACCCAACACGGTGTGGAGGGGACCTGGAGGGGACCTTGCTGGTCAACAGTCCTGTTCTCATATGAGTAGGACTGTATACAAATGTTAAGATTTTACACTAATAGCCTTTCAAAAACCTTCATGCATTGTGAAGTTGGAAAACTAAGTTGAATTTTTCAAATCGGTAAGTGAAATTGTTCAGCTGGAATAGCCTAGACAAGTGTTGTTTTTTTTTAAAGAAAACTCAGCCCATTTTTTAGCCTTGAACTTTCCTGTCACTATTCTTGTGTATTTATACCATTCATTGTCTTCCTTTCTTGGTCAAGACATCAATAAATGCTCCCTGAATTGGTGTCTCCCACCCATTCCGGGGTATGACCCTCTTTCTCATCAGGTTCTTGCTGCCCTGGATGGTACAGTTGCTAATTAGTTTCCTAAACTGGTTACACCCTTGGGTGATGAAGCCCCAGCAGCTAGAGACATCTTCCCTGGAGATTGTCTGCCACACACCTGTAATTCTCACAGCTTGCTGAGGAATGTGTCTTTTTCTTGTTCCAGAGCCCTCATTCCCTCTGGCATCTCTCATGGGGGTCCTTTTTCTGATCTGAGAGACTCTTGTAATTCACAGTTCATTTGCAGAGCTGCAAAGATTGACTATCCTGAAATTAATGAATGATCGAAGCCTTCTCAGTCAGATGCTCACTTCACCACCAACACCTAAAATAGCCTGAACTGACAGCAACAAATATGCAGCAATAAGTAGTTTCCATGAAGAGAGGAAAAGGAGGGCGTATTTCATTTCTGCTGTCATGCTCCCCTTCCCACCTTAAAGCTGAAGAACATCCTTATAATCTCATAGCCTCAGATCCTGGCTGGGATAAGGACTGCAAGGGCAGAGAGCTAGAGGTAGAAGATTTCAGGTGAATTTAAATAAATACTTTTTGAACACTAAAATGTCCTTATTCAACTTACAATTAATCTAGGATAGCTTTTTATCTGAAAAGTTTCCCCTAGTAGTTTTAAATTAATTTCTTTAGATGGTTGATTATAAGCCAATTTCAGCTACTGTTTAATATACAGCAATCTAAACAATAATGACTATTTAAGCATCTTAACCTTGGTGTTTATTTTGCTGCGGATGGCATTCTCTTGCAGATGTAATGCCGCCCTGTTGGATTTTTGTGCTCCATCCACATTCTTTTGTCCATTTCTCATAATGAGCTAAGACCTAGGGGGTTAGGGTGGATGTGGGCTGCAGTGTTGGAAGTTTACCAAACTAACTGCCTTGACTGCCTTCAAATCAATTATCATAGATATATCTTTGTGAAAAAGATGACTTCTTGAAGAAAACTGTAGTGATACAGATTTTTTTTGACCTTTAAGATTAAAAAATCTGGCTAACATTAAACAATTTGATGAATAGAAAATGCTTGTATTGTATATAAAGTTAGGAAGTTTCATAAAACCTAATAAACATTATTATCATGCTAGACAATTTCTTACTAAATCCATTCTGGCAGTTTCCCCCCTTTGTGGTGGATTCCTCAAAGCCAGAATCCACCTGATCCTTGAACGTGGAAGGTGATGTGAGTGATTGCCCCCACCCGAATTATACAGCAGAGTGCAGTCTCTGAGAGCTGCTACTGTTAGTGTGCTAAAGACCAAAAAAAGCATCAGAAAGGAGTTATAATATCAGGTTAGAATAGGCATGATGCCAAAAACCAAATCCAAATAGCTTTGGGTGTTTTTCCTAGGATCAGTTTCTAGGGTAGCCCAATGGAAATTACCAAATGCAAATGTAACATAAGAATCAAAGTCCATTGTCACATCTGAGACTAAAGCCAGAGGACGTTAACAAGCAGAAAAGACCAGATGGTTATCTGATCTAGTGGTTTGGTTTATTGCAGTTTCTTACAAAGACATGGGGTGCCATCTCTGTGACTGTCCTTTGTTATTCATAAAGTCCTAACTCTCTAGACTGGTGTGTGGCTCTAGCTTCTTACTATGGCGTTCTTTCCCCCAACTCTATGCCAGTTGTCCAGTCTGAGTACTGGCTGCCCTTTGGACCTCGTGAGAAGGTGGTTGTGGAAGGATCCCATATAGTTGAAGTTTTGCAGAAGTTGGCAGCAAGTACTTAGTTTCACTCTTTGGCCATTTTCCCAAGCCCCAATTCCCACCCACTAAACACTGTAATTGCCCTGATAGCAGTGGGAGTCTTTGAGTTCTTCATTATTCTGAAGAATATGAAAGATTATCTCTTTCTGAGCCTAGTCTTTAGTAGATGCCTATGTCATGGACCAGGGCCCCATGATGTATCAATACATATAGCAGTGGGCCTTAGAGAGCTCCTGATCTGATGCTGGGGGAGGGCAGGTGTCGGGTGCTTGGGCCCATACTTCTGTGGTTAGATATATAGACAGGAGCATAAGAAGTAGACTGCTGTATGGAATAATCAATCAAATAGTAGCTGCCTTGCCTGCAGAACAACTGTTCTTCCACCTATTTTAACCAGAAATTGTTACATCAGTTCATGGACGTGGACTTAGGCTTCTAAGAGACAGCTGTTGCAAGACTTGTAGACCAGAATCTGGTCAACTTCTGAGTCTGCACCTGGAAGCTGGGCACACAGTGATCTTAATAGATCTGGGAGAATGTCCACTATTTAGTGGCCTAATTTGCTGCCATGTGATTGGCTAGGAGCCTCCTGAAAGAAATCTCTCCTTCAAATCCAGGGAGGGCAGGCAAAATATTGTGGTATAGAAAATGGGGTTATGACTCTAGTGTATTTGCCAGTCAGCTATTTCTTAACCTCTCTAGTTGGGTTAGCAGCTCAACCTCACAATACCTTGTGCTTCCTGCTGTTATAGCACTTATCATGCTATATAATCTTTGTTCATTTGTCTGTGTGCCACTAGAACAAAGCTTCCTGAGAGCCTGGAGGTGTTCTTTGTCTGGACATAGAGTTAATTAGATGCATTACCAGTCTTTTGGATTCCGTCACAAATATCTCACAAGATTCCAGTGTAGGCAGAGATGGTGGGATCATTTTTTCATGTAAATATTGAACCATTCACCATTTTACTTCTCCTGAATGGCAATCTTTAGGGGAATTGATGCGTTCCTATCTCTACCCTTGCTAGCCCTCAGGATCTAGCAGCCAGTGGAGAATAGCTGCTTAATGAATTTTGAGCTGATTTCAGGCACCCCTGCCACCTAATTCTGAGTTCTGGTTGGATGATATATATTAGCCTCTGGCCAGGCACCTCCAAAGTGTCTGATGAAATTTGCATGTCTAGTACCGAAATGATATATTTGTTCAAGCAACAACGTGAGATTCTTACCCTATTTAGGTGAAATTACTTCCCTTTCAGGAAGGAGAAGAGAGGCCCTGCAGTATGCAGAGGCATATAATTGAGGGGCCCCACAGCAGACTTGGAATCTGCCAACGTTTCTGATTTTTTAAGCAGCTCTGTCTGTGAATGTAAAAAGAAAATAAAAGTATTTTAGACACCAAGAACTGATCATTTTTAAGGCCTTGGATTACCGGCACCTAAAAATGAACTCTAGGATGATTATTATTAACTTCATCTGCTCTGGAAGGACGCCTTTGAGAGAAAGACTCCAAGAAAGTATAGAACTAAGAAAATTGCATACAGTTTAGCTATTATGTCTCAGGGTTCCAGAAGAAATCTCTGACTGAGCAATGACATAATAATGCCTTTGACTGCACTACAAACACTGAAACATGAATTAGGATAGGTTCTTATCCCTTAGATCACCATGCTACTTCCAGGCCTCTTCTAGAGAGACAGAAAACTGAGGCGGAAGTCCCAACCTGCCTTGTAAGTTTGTTAGGAGATGTCATTTTTCCTCCCTTTATTGAATTTTTTGTGAAGTATGAAATATGTACAGAAAAGTACACAAAGCATAAAAATGAAATTTTATGAATTTTCACAAAGTGAACATACCAAAGTCGTGAAACAGAACCGAAACTCCAGAATCCCCCCTCCTGCCTCTGAGAGCAGCCCTTATCCTGATATCTAACTTCATAGATTAATTTTGTCTGTTTTTGAACTCTATAAAAATGGAATAATACAGAATGTATTTTTTTTAAATCTCTGGAACATTTTTAAGGCCTTGGATTACTGGCACGTAAAGATGAACTCTAGGATGATTATTATTAGCTTCATCTGCTCTGGAAGGACTCCTTCGAGAGAAAGACTCCAAGAAATTATGGAACTAAGAAAATTGCATACAGTTTAGCTATTATGTCTCAGGGTTCCAGAAGAAACCTCTGACTTTCAACATTATGTTTGTGAGATTTATTGATTTTGATGCAGGGAGTATTTAATTCATTCTCATTACTGTAAAGAATATTGTGTATATATTGCAAGTCTATACCACAATGTAGTCATCCATATTGCTTTTGGTTAACATCAGATTGTTTTCAGTTTGGGACTATTATAAATAAAGCTGCTATAAACATGTTTTTGATGAACATATTCACCTTTAGGAATGAAATTGCTAGGTATAAAGATGTGTATATGTTCACCTTTAGAAGATACCACCAGCTTTCCAAAGTGGTTGTACCAATTTATACTCTCACCAACAGTGTAAGAGAGTTCAAGTTACTTAACAACCTAAACAGTACTTGATATTATCTCTCTTTTCATTTTAGCTATTTTGATGAGCATATTTTATTGTAGTTTTAATTAGCAGTTCCACGATACTGTTGAAGTTGAGTGCCTCTTCATATGTTTATTACTTATTTGGATATACTCTTTTGTGAATTACCTGTTAAATTTTTGCCAATTTTTGTATTGAGCTTTTTAAACAAAAATCGATTATTTTTTATTTGTTGATTTATACAAGTCAAGTTCTTTATATTTTCTGGGTAAAAGTCCTTTGTTGGAGATACACACACACACACACACACACAAACACACAGTAAGTATCTTCTACTTTGTGCTGCCTTTTCACTTTCAATGTCTTTTGATAATTGGAAGTTCTTAATTTTTTTTTTTTTTTTTGAGACAGTCTCTCACTCTGTTGCCTGGGCTAGAATGCCATGGTGTCAGCCTAGCTCACAGCAACCTCAAACTCCTGGGCTCAAGCAATCCTCCTGCCTCAGCCTCCCAAGTAGCTGGGACTACAGGCATGCGCTACCGTGCCCGGCTAATTTTTTCCATATACTTTTGGTTGTTCAGCTAATTTCTTTCTATTTTTTTAGTAGAGATGGGGCCTCGCTCTTGCTCAGGCTGGTCTCAAAATCCTGAGCTCAAATGATCCACCCACCTCGGCCTCCCGGAGTGCTAGGATTACAGGCCTGAGCCACTGTGCCTGGCCGGAAGTTCTTAATTTTAATGTAATACTATTTATCAATTTTTTCTTCTGTGGTTAGAGGTTTTTGCGAAGAGTCTTTTGGATAGCAAATCTTTTTTGGTACAACTCTTCACCTGTCTGGGAGAAATCCTTGTTTGGCTCCTGCCAAGAGTTAGCATCGGTAGTTTTACATGGCTACTCATCCCCACTCTGTCCCTAAGGTGTCCTCTTACCTCATTGGCTCAACTCTTTCTCACTTGACCTTTCTGCTCTGGTAACATCTGACTTGGTTCCACTCAAGCTGGCTGACTATACCTCATCTGCCCTTTGGTTGGATTTCTTAATTGGTCTCAGCTAAGATCCAACTGACCACACTTGCCAACCTCCCACACTAACTAGCCAGTCTCAACATCCCTCAATCTAATTTTATCCTCAGCCTCTCTTCTGGTTATGGATTTGCAACAACTGTTAGCCCAATTTTCCTACCCTCAGTCTAGTAGGGAACATTCCCAGCCCTTTTTAGAATATGTCCTAGCTAACTCTTTTTTTAACTTTGACATCTTGATCTTAGGTGAATTTAGAGGTTCAGAGGCTCTGTCAAAGACTTTTCCAAAATGAACTAATATATTTCAATATAGAGGACTTCTAGCTGAAAGAATATGAAATTATTAACAGAAAAACTCAAGAACTCATGGCTTTAGTTGAAGCAATTACACCATGTTTGTGTATTAAGGGAAGCATTATTGTTATTTCTACTTGGGCATACATTATTATTACTATGTATAACACTAAAAAGAAGAAAATAAAAATAAAAACACATAACACAAAACTAAAAGGGAGAAAAATGAAGGGAAAATCCCCACACCTTTTCTTGGAATGCTATAGACAATTTTGCTGAACTTACTAGTCTGTTACCTAAGTATCCTTTTTTATTGCCCACTAATTATTCTCTTTATTATTTCAATTAGGTCAAACAGGCCAATACACTAGAACACAAATTTGAGAAATATGAGTGCTTTTATGTGGTAGGTATTTCCTATGAAATGAGGTCCAAATTGAATTCTATCCATGACAACAGAAATTATTCAGAAAGTCCTTATGATGTTGGGTATATAAATTCTGAATAATAATAAAGAATTATTATTTACTGAGAGCTTTCTATGTATTAGGCACTGTTCTTTACAGGATGTTTTTTTTTTTTTGGAAGCTCTGTCACCTGGGCTAGTGGTGTCCACCACCTATAGTGGTGTCCTCGTAGCTCGCTGTGATCTCAGACTCCTATGCTTAAGCTATCCTCCTGCCTCACCCTCCTGAGTAGCTGTAGTCGTGCCCAGCTAATTTTTAAAATTTTTGTAGAGACAGGGTCTCACTATGGTGCTCACGGTGGTCTCTAACTCCTGGGCTCAATTGATCCTCTCATCTTGGCCCCAAAGTACTGGGATTACTGGCGTGAGCCACCGTGCCCAGCCTTCTTTACATATATTAACATGCTTAATCTCCACAAAAAAACCGTTAGGTCTAGAGTATTATTTTTGCCATTTTAGGAATGAGAAAATAGGCACAGAGAAACTTGCCTAAGGTAATTCAATTAGCAAGTGACAGAGCCAGGATTTGACTCAGGATCTCTGGCTTCAGCACCTACATGCTAAACCACTGAGCCTCTAAATCAATATAATCTATATAGCGTTTATAGTTAAGAAAACAATAGGAAAGTATTTCTAAGTCCCTTCTAAGAGATCTCGGTATTATAGGAAAAGAGTAATAGTTAAGATTTCTCAAGCAATTACCATGTGGCAAGCATCTCTTAATTTTGGAAACAGTGTGAACAGTGTAAAGTAAATACTGTTATTCCTATGTTAAAAACAAAGACTCAGACTTATAGAGATTTGGTAACTACCTTCTATGAGGTTACATGGTGAGTGGAATGTCTGACTCTAGGGCCTGTATATTCTATGTTACCAGTACGCTACACTGCCTTCAAAGATGAGAAAGTTTGCCAAATAAACTCCTTGGTATAGTCAAGAATGCAATTTAATATGCTGCTAGTGGCTGGTTGAGCCTACAGAAAAGTAGCTGAAGAGGTGGACAAAAAACCTTTGTTATCATGATCTCACAGGTCTCATCTGAAAGATGAGATACATATATGTTGAGTGAATGAACACTATAAATAATCTGATAGTCTAGTTGAAATAGTGTAGATAGGAAAAGCTTGATACAGGGTTTTCCAAAGTGGTTTTCCATTTTCACGAACTGCCTTGAGGGAAAAAAAAGGTTTATAAGGTTAAATAATTTTGGGAAATTATCCTCTTCTTAGATAATCATAATGCCTATGAGAAGTTCTGCTGTTATTTATTCTTTTTAGCTTTTTTTTGGACTAAGGAGACTTAATACCAATTTTCGAATGCAAAACTATAAGACTATTTGGCTTAGTGGATAATAAATAAAATACTAATAGTTTTTCTACATTTAACAGATTTTGCATCTTACACAATTCACACAAATTTATAGATATTTATAGAACAGTGATTGAAGCAATCCTTGGAATATACATATGTATATTCCATACATATGTATACAATTCCACTAATTTAACAATAGATCTGGGAGATATGTAAGGTATACATATTCTGTATGAAAGCTCAAAGCTAGACATCTTTGAGCTCAGGCAACGGAGTATGTATTTATTATCAATTGTCACATGAGACAGCTTATGTTGGAATACTGTCCCTCTGTGATTTTTTTTTTTTGAAGGCTTGTCAAGTGAAGCAGTGTCCCTCTGTGATTGTTATGGGTCAGAAGCCACCTGCAACTGCATTTGCCCTTTCTGTATTTGTGGACTCTCCTGACTATGCATTCTCTGGTGTTTGGACACATTTATGAATCCCTAGGTAGGATTCCTTTTGTTTGTCCAAACATCAAGTACACAGAAATGCTCTGCTTCTTGCTCTTCTTGGGTCTTGACTGCTCAACTCTTCTTGGCTTTCATGACATTCCCTAGTAGACCTTGAATAAATTCCTCACTTTGCTTAAGCTGCCTAGAACAGTTTTCTATTACTTGTACTCCAAGATACAGTTTTTTTAAAGGATCCATTCAACTTCCAAAATTCCTTTATTCTGTGATCTAATGGTACCTGTTACTCTTGAACGGAGATGAATTGTAACCTGAGTGATGGTAACCACAGACAACTGGCAGCTATTGCATCAGTGGGCAGTCCTTACACTGATGAAGATTAGAGATATCCCCTTAATAACCTCAGGTTTTTAATTAGGTAAATTTGTGCTTGTTAAACATGGAGAATATTTTTAGTTAGTTTATACTAGAGGTATGAATGACATTTATAGGAAAGAATTTTGGTTTCCAATGCAAGAAATAAGTGAGCCAACTCAGATTTTCCAAGACACAATATCAAAGGCACTATTATTAGATACATGCTGAGTCTAAAGAGTTGAGTGTATACTTGAATTGGTTTACCACTTAAATCTCATGTGCCAGAATTCAGTGAGTTTTTGAGGGCAATTGGTGTTCTCTAGTTAATTCTGCTTGATAATCCTGAACATTAAAAAGGGTGAATTCAAATTATACATATTTTGTCTTAAATATAATACATTACTACAATATAATTTGATACAGTGTGGATATCAAGTGCATACCAAATTAGCTTTAGAATGAAAATGCCTAATACTAAATTAGTATCAGTAAATGCCACAATACTAAAGTTTAGAAATGCAATTGGTCCCTTTAATATGAAACTTCCTAATCATGGACTCTTTATGGTCCTTTAAAAAGCTCAATAGTCAAATAGAGTGAATATAGCTAGAAAAACATATTGTATACTTCGAAATATCTAGAAGAGAAGATTTGAAATGTTCCCAACATAAAGAAATGATAAATGTTTGAGGTGATGGATATCCTAAATACTCTGATTTGATTATTACACATTGTATGCATATATCAAAATATCACATGCACCCAATAAATATATACAGATTTGTGTATTAATAATAAAATAAAATAAAATAAAATAAAAAGGTATTGTTATGGATTTCCCAAAGTGAAAGGCATGCCACTCAGTGGATAGAAGGCAGCATTGCAGGGAAGAAACAGCTAGGATTGCATTTATGATACTGGATTTCAGGGCATTGCCATTTGAGCAGGGAGATGGACAAGCAAGTTGAAACTAAGAAGGGTTGTGTAAGTTATTCTAGAACTAATGGGATGATTAATATTAGTGGCAGGACCACAATGTTTGTATTAATAGAGGCACATACTACTAAAGAAAGCATTTATTCATCTAAAACAGTAGTTCTGAACTAGGGGTGATTTTATGCCCCACCCCAAGGGACATTTGGCAATGTCTAGAGACATTTTTGGTTGTCACAATTGGGGAGTGTGCATGTGTTCACTACTGGCATCTAGTACCAGGGATGCTGCTAAACATCATCCAATGCATAGGACAGTCCCTTAGAACAAAGAATCATTCAGTACAAAATGTCAATAATACTGGTGCTGAGAAACCTGATTTATAAAATTAGTTCCACATGTTTTTGAACTCAAACATATTTCCATTAGGTTTAGTCAAAACTAATTTCAGATGTTAATACAACTGGACCAGTTTTGCTTCCTAATGAATAAACTATACTTTGTGATTTGGATTCATTTCATCAGCAATAATTATGTAATTTTGTAAACCACTTATCAAAGTCAGGAAATGTTTGAATTTTCACACATAATTTTCCCAAATCTTGCCTTTCCCTCTTACCAATTCAAAGCCTTCCCTCTTTCCATTCTGTTTCCTTCTCTTATGCCCCATTTCACTAAATAATCCAAGCAGCAACCAGAAGCAAATATACTGAGCACATTTAAAACTTAGATAGAATTCGTCTTTTTGTGAGATTACTATTTAAATTTCATATATATATTTCTTTTAGGAGCAAGGCATCTGGGACCAAGCTTATTGTTATGACTTTAAAAAGAAGCAAATATCAGATTACTTATAGAGTCTAAGATGATTAATTCCTTTCTGTTAGAATTAATCTGTTTATGGTAGGTAAACTGCTTGATTTATCTTCCTTAAAAAAAAATCCCCGATATTTTTCACTGTTGTTCTATTGGTGTTAATAATTAATTTAATCACATCCCAGAATGATACTGGCATAGACACATGACTTAGAGATGTTGTAAGGATTACTTCATATTTTTTTTAAGTCCAAAGACAAAATACATATTTTGTGAAAATGTAAAACCTCTTACTGCTAAATTGTTAAAATATAAAACATTTTAGGAAATACTATCCATGTTTCTGCCCCCATTCGCAACACTATAATTCCAAAGATAAGGGAATGTATAAAAAATATGGAAAGAACTGACTCAGACACAAAAGTATGAAACAGGTGTTCCTTATTTCTTTGATTTTACTAGAAAGTGTGCTACATGACTAAAAACATTTCTCTATAGGGAGTGCTTGCTTAGAAAATCACACATGAAAAGTATTTTAACAAGTCTGTTCTTTCTTGAGAAGTCATGAAATGGAGATTTATTATAATCTTCTCATGTTTTAATCACTTAGTGTTTAGGGCGATGCCGCTGACATCCAGCAAAATGCCTGGTACATGGCAGGCATGCAAAAACATTTCTTAAACGAATTAAAATTAATGGGTAAATACTCAGATTAAAAAAAAGTCAATGTCTCCCTTTGCAGTGCATACTCCCAAGCAGCTGTTAGGAACCTAGCAGCTCATCATTTACCTCCGATTTCCTGGTGCCAGCGTGATCTGTTCACACATCAAATAAAAAATGTGCCAAACTAAGCTTGTTTTTTTCTTACCCAAATCTACTTCTCCTTTTTTTCCTATTTATTTGAACGCAACTGCAATCCTCCTACTCCTCCATTCTACATTTCCTTCTTTGACATATATGATTTCCTTTCCCACCTTCACAGGTTGAGTTGCTATCCCCCCATATTTCAACTCAACTTCCACCTCCTCAGCCTCCACCACCTTTTGCCTGGACCAGTGAATACCCTCCAATTTTCCCTGTCTTTAGTCTCTTCTCACCAATCTATATCTAATTTTGTTGCTCGATTGCACCCCCTGCCACTTCAGAAGAAAACACAACCCAGTTTGTTATAATGGTTAAGAGAAGGGATTGCAGCTCTGACATGCCTGAGGATAATTAGTGATTGATCAAGAACTTCTGGATCCAAATTGCCTGGCTCACTGTGTGCCGTTCAAGGACTTAACTGTTTTTCCCAACCTCATTTCCCACTTTGTACCCTGGCCCAAAAACCTCCTTCCGTCTCTCACCTAGCGTTGGATCTCACCTAGCTTTTAAAGTCCAGCTCGCACGTCACCTTACCCACTTCCCTGAAATAACCTCCCTCTCCTCGGAGTTGCCCTAGCACAGCATCTCTACGTCTCACTACATGCTTTGTACAATTACGTGCGCTTTTTTGGGGGGTGGGGTGGGTGGGAACGCACATATCTCGAAAGCAGGATATTGTTTTGTTTTTTATATCTCCAATAAGTCACAGTGTGACTTGCACTGTGATTGCCCAATATGTGTTAGGTAAATGACATCAATTTACAGAAATAAATCCGACTCTGAGCGTCTCCCCTGGAGGACGTTGTTTTATTCGTCTGCCGGAGTCTCGCGCAGCAGCCAGCTCTGAGACAACGCGGGACCCTTATTAGGAGAACTAGCGCCCGAGGCAGCAGCCCGACCCCGCTCGCCCCGCCCACCAACCGGCCCTGCGCCTGCGGCTCCCTGGAGGCGCGGCCCCGCCCCTCGGCGCGCCGGGGCCCTGGCGCCAGGGCGCACGCGCAGGGCTCGAGCCGGCGCGGACGAGCGCGCGGCCGCTGGGCCCCTCCCCCACCCCTGACCTCGCACGCTGGGAACCGGTCGCCGCGGCTGCTTCGGCCGCCGCGGTCGGTCGTCGTTATGGAGTCTCCGTGGGATGAGCTGGCTCTGGCCTTCTCCCGCACGTCCATGTTCCCCTTTTTTGACATCGCCCATTATCTAGTGTCCGTGATGGCTCTGAGGCATCAGCCGGGTGAGTGCGGGGCGCCGCGGACCTGCCCTCTCAGGGTCCGGTCACGGCTAGGACGGCCTGACTGCGGTGGGCGGCCGAGCGGCCGCTGCCCTGGACAGTTCCGAGGGTCGAGTTGGAGGGGCGCCAAGAGCCAGCTCGTCCGGCCCCCCCGAATACAGATGGGGAAACTGAGGCCGGGGAGGGAGGAGGCCCCAGTACAAGTCAAAGGAGGCGGGACCTGGGGTCCCCGAGGCCGCATTAGGGGCGTGCGGGACAGGACTTCCCGACAGGTGACAGAGCCGCTGCAGCATTCCGGAGCCACAGTGCTGCTCGTGCCCGCCCAGCGTTGGCGCGGCCTCCTGGTGGTACCACCGCCTCCTTGGACGGGTTTTGAAAGTCACCGGAGGACAAAGCTCCTAGAGACAGCAAGTTTCTGACTTAGTCTCTTGGAGCAACAAATAGTTGCTCCATAACTTTCCAGTTATGAAAATTATCACACTTTTAAGTATAGACACACCAGTATCCCCTTCACGCAGTGTCCTAACACCTTGCTTAGCATGTGAGAAGCGGGTGGATTCCCGTTTTCAGTCAACAGTGTTTGTACAAGTGAGAGTCATTTGGCATAATTTCACTATCTGTAGAATGGGGATATGGTCTTAATACAGCATTTTGAGTCTAACTTTATAAGCAGTTGGAAGGAGCAATATTTGTGTGTGTGTGTGTGTGTGTGTGTGTTTTTCCGCATTTTACATTCAGGATATGTTTGGTCCAATATTGCTTTACTTTTGTAGTTATTCCACCTTCCTTTTAGCTTTATGGGTCTTTCTTTGAGGCCAGGCATTTCTTTTCTTTCTATATGTTCATGCTGCCTTTTTGTCCTACAGAGGGTTGGTGAGTGAAGTTTTGAGGATGATGCAGTCACTGTCTTCTGGACTACTGGTTTTTTAAATCCTTGAACTGCAGCACATTTTTCATTTACGTTGAACTTTGTAGCTCAGTCTAAATCATTGGCAGAAATTATGACCTGGATAAGGGGAATATTACCATATTAAAGTAAGACGGATAATCTGCTTAAGATACTGTTTCCTTGATTTGAAAAGAAGTACATTTTGTTACTACTTCATATTCAGGATTTGGTATTTTCCTGTATAGACTAAATCAGAGGTTCTCAAAGTGTGGTTCAGGGACCCCTGGGGCTTCCCTGACACTTGTAGGTTAAAGTTATCTTCATAATAATATGCAGATGTTGTTCATCTTTTTCACTCTCATTTTCTCACAAGTGTACGGTGGAGTTTCCCAGAAGCTACATGACTTGTGATACTTAACAGATGGAAGCAGACATGAGAATACAGCCAGCTGTTTTCTGTTTGAAGGCAAACATTAAAGAGATTTGTTAAAATATACAACAGTGAAACTCTTCTCACTAAATGTTTCTTGCTTTGGAAAACATATTTTTCATAAAGAATACATTATGTTAACATTTAGTGCATTCATTTTTTAAATAAATACATAAAGAACTATTAAAATGTTCTCAGTTAAAATTTCTAATATAAATAGTGATACTTGTAACCCACATAAACAAAAACTCTTTTAGGGACCTCAAATTTTTTTAAGTCAGATTTTTTTTTTTTAGGATTATAATTTACATGCAGTCTATTCATCATATTTATTTATTTTTTAAGTTTAATTTAATTTATTTATTTACTTACATTTTTTTAGCGACAAGGTTTTGCTCTGTCGCCCAGGCTAGATGCAGTGGTGCGATCATAGCTCGCTGCTACTTCAACATCATGTACTCCTGAGTAGCTGGGACTACAGGAGTGCGCCACCATGCCCAGCTAATTGAAAAAAAATTTTTCCTAGAGACAGGGTCTTATTATGTTGCCCGGGCTGGTCTCAAACTCCTGGCCTCAAGTGATCCTCCTGCCTTGGCCTCCCAAAGTGCTGAGATTATAGGTGCGAGCCACCAAGCCTGGCTGTTTACCATTTTTAATATAAAATTCTGTGTAAATTTCTCTAAATTCTTCAGTACTTCATTCTTAAATGTTATCTACTTCATTTGACTCTTCTGGATCTTATTCACTTTATTTTATGGTAATTTTTTATAGGCTTTTATATATCTTTTCCTCTTCTAACTCACTTTGAATAAGATATATTTGTTCAGGTTCTGTCAGGAGATGTTGTGTTGCTCCTATTTATGTGATCAGTGTTGTGTTTTCATTAGAACTGAAGAGCTGATATGTGTCTACTTCCAGTCTAATGCCCAGCTTCTGTTAGATTTTTACTTAGTATGTCTGTGCTTTACTTAATTGGCCCTTTTTCCTATCCCCCAGTAATTAATTCTCTAGAACTCAGACCTCTAGTACAGTAAGCTATAATTCATAATGTATATACTGCTACCAGGGTTCTTATTTTTACTCTCTCAAGCATGTTACTCCTTGAGACTCTGTTTTGGAATGTATTCTACCACTGCCAGTAGTACCTCACTCCCTACTTTCCTACCTTTTATATCTTATCATTTGTAGTCTCCACCCCTGGATCTTAAAAAAAGTGCTAGTGGTGGCAAGAAGGTAAAAGGGATTAACTCCTTTTTTCTGTTTGAGGTGTGGAGAGGGATTACATTCTATTTTTGTTCGGTTCAAGTTTTAGGTTTTTATATCCAAGGAAAGATAATCCCCGCCCCTATGTGACTTCTGCTTCATGAGCAAAGACATAAAGTTATATAACAACTGGGATTGTTTTTTTCCCTTAGTTTACCTCCAGTTGTCTCATAATTAACTCTAGTTCCTCCTGAACTCTGGCATGTGATTGTCTTTAGTTTTCAGTTTTGGCTAGTACTGTAAGTTTTTTTTTTTCCTTTTTTGTGTCTCCTGGGCCTTGTATTAGGAAGTGCTATGCTGTTTTGGGGGCTGCTAGTGAGAAACCATTTTAACAGGATGTTTAAATGAAAGGAGCATGGGTTCACCCAAGATTTATATTTCCTGGGACTGGTTTCTATCACTTTAGCTATTTGGACTTTGGAGGCCATTGTGTGGCACAAAAAGTAGTAGGGAGTCCTCAGCATGGACCAACAGCTGCAGCGGCAGAAGCAAAATGGCGACACACCCAGATTTGGAAAGCTTATATGTATTCGGCAGACATACAGAGTTGTTTAAGGGTGACAAAGATTAATACTCAGAAATATTAAAGTCAACTTAAGAATGTTCTGGACAAACTTGAAAGGCTTCTAGAAGGTGAGTTCCACTTGAACTCCAGTGGAAAGTTTATGCATTATCTATATCTGCAGTCCCTAAACTCTGGGCTGTGGACTGGACTGGTCCATGGAGTGTTAGGAATGGGGCTACACAGCAGGAGGTGAGTGATGCCAAGGGAGCAAAGCTTCATCTGTATTTACAGCTGCTCCCCGTTGCTCACATCACCATCTTAGCTCTGCCTCATGTCAGATCAGCGGTGGCATCAGGTTTTCATAGGAGTAAGATCCCTCTGTAAACTGCGCATGTGAGAGATCTAGGTTGTGCTCCTTATGAGACTCTAATGCCTGATCTGAGGTGGAGCTGAGGCAGTGATGCTAAGTGCTGGGGAGCGGCTGCAAGTACAGATTATCATTACCAGAGAGGTTTGCGCAATAAATGTAATGCGCTTGTATCATCCTGAAACCAATCCTTCTCCATTGGCCGTGGAAAAATTGTCTTCCATGAAACTGGTCCCTGGTGCCAAGAAGGTTGGGGACTGCTGGCCTACATGATTATTTTTTAATAATTTTGATGAAAAAGCATACTTGAGGCCTATGAAATATATTATGTTGTTTATTTTTCTCTTTTAAAAAAGATAAATCTGTAAAGGGGAGAGACTATATAAAACAGAAGTAAACTAATGTGCAATTTAAAAATGCTTAACATCTCGAGTTGAGGCTTTAAGAAGGCTAGAACATTCCCATGCTTCTTTCTGGAAGTAATATATATCAACCACTAGGAAGCTGAATGTCAACTGTTTTGAAAATAGCTGCAGTGCAACTAGTTCTTAAAAACAGGGACATGCTGTCAAACTAAAATAGACTAAGTACAACAAAATAAAGAAGTCATGTATGCAGTACATTAAAAAATATCTTTCCAAGCTTTGTTATAACTAAGTTAATAAAGCTATTTTAGTTTACTTTTTATTTATTTATTTTTATATTTTAGAAATGAGGTCTCTGTCCCCCAGGCTGGAGTACAGTGGTATGATCACAGCTCACTGTAGCCTCAAATTGTTGGGCTCAAGTGATCCTCCTGCCTCAGCCTCCTGAGTAATAATACTATTTTAAGCACAGTGTAATGATTTATTTTGGCTGGAGTGTGAGATTATTTTGTACATATGATTTTAAGTGAATTTACAGGAATAGAGTATGACTTTATTTTATTTTTTAGCTTTTGTTTCATAATGGAAGTATTTTGATATTAAGTCCACATGTGTTTATTTGTATTTTAAACATCTTATGCTTGGAATTAGATTCAGGACTCAATGTGACAAATTTTGCTAAGAATTTTGGGGAAAATAATTCTTTTGACAGTGTATTTCAAATATCTTAACTCAAGGTAGGACAGATAATTTTCTTCTCTTCTAAATGCCAATATGTTAAAAATAAAATACTTTTGAGTTAGAGAAATTTTTCTGGGTGGCATAATTTTGAAAATTAAGGCAAATAGGTCTTATGTAAGGGAGACCCTTGTCTCCAACTCTGTTCTTTTCCTGTCTCTTTTTTTGCCTAATAGAATCTTAGTTCCATTGATTTAAGACTATTGGGGTTATGAATACTTTTTCACTCATATGATATATCGTTCTCATCCCAGCTTTGCAATAAAAACTCAAAAGAATTATATCTTGGGCTTAGAAAATTGAGTCAGAAGCAGCCTAAGGGTTTCATTTTACCTGCCTCTTCTTTGCTGTCAGTGATCAATCCATTCAACAGATAAATGAATCATCAGAGTGTCTGCTATATACTAGGCAGTAAATATATGTTTTATATATATATATAAATATATATATTCACTCATTTTAAGTCCTTATAAAATTATTTCTGTTTTATGAAAGATGAAATTTGTGCCAAGAGATGTTAAGAAGTCCTATCCAGAGGTTACAAAACTAGTAAGCAGTTGTAGCTGCCTGTTTGACTTGTGACAATCCTAGTTAAGGGAAATTAAAGGTAGTATTAATAAAATTATAGTGCTTAAACTCTTTGAAATGTTTCACATATATTTTTCTGTCATATGATAAACATTTATAGTGCATCCATTCCTTACTAAAGTCTGTGTTAAAGTCTCAAGGGTTAACAGTCATAATGGGGATGAATTACGAACAAAATCTTAAATGTGATATGTCTTAAGAGGAATGAAGAAAATTATCATAAGTTGAGGGAAAATGAAAGTTATTTGGATAAACTTAATCAGAAATGAATATTACATGAGTGAATACTTTGTGGAAAAGCATTTTGTAACTTTGATTTGGATTGTTTTAATGGTCAAAGGAAAACCTGGGAGTATTTGGATTTGGCTTAGCCAGTGAGTGGTGAGTATCTGCAGGTAATGCTAAATCTTTTGTTAGAACAATACTAAGGAATGCAGAAGATAGGGACACCAGCCAGTATTCCTTAATTTTATATTTATCAGAAGTAATCAACTACCTTGGGGGAATGTGTCTTTATGGTAACTGTGATGTGCTATGATGGGCCCATTATAGCTCTCATTCAGTTAGAGCTCTCATTTCAAGGGTGCATCCCCAGTGCTAGCCAAGGTATGCCCGTGACAGAGAGAGAGAAAGACATGAATGCAAACATACTCAAGGTGCTGGGAGTGGGGAGGAGAAGGAGATAGAGGGGAGGGAAGAAAGAAAGAAGGGAGTATTTGTGTTTGTAAATAAGCATTAGAAAAAGTCTAGAAGTAATCAGTCCTTTGGAGAGGAGTATGGTTGAATGGTAGGAGTAGATAGGAAGGGGTAATTTTGCTCTTTTTTTAAATTTACTTCTGTCATAATAGTGATAGCCAATACTTATTGCTTTCTATGTGCCAGGATGAAAAACATTTTATCCCAGTCTTTTGTCATCTAGAAGTCTTAAATTTTGATGTAGTTCTATTTGTAAATCTTTTTCTTAATGGCATTATTCAGGTTAAGTACTTTTCTTTGTTTCTAGATTGCTAGATTTTTTTTAAAAAAGTCAGGAATGTTGAATTTTTATGAAGTGACCTTTTATTGTCTGTCTAAAGGAGTGATCATAACAATTTGCTAGTATAATGCATGATTTTAATGTATTTCTAAATATTGAACCTTCCTTGAATTCTTTGGATAAAATCTCCTTGGCCATGATTTATTATCTTTTTGAAAAACTGTTGCTTTCATTTATTGTTAATGTATTTATGCCTTATACTCATAAACTAGAATTTAATGTGTATCCTTCATTTTTCCTTTCTCTCTTTCCCTTCTTCCTTCTTGTTTCATTATTTCTCTCTCTTTCTCTTTTTTTTTTTTAATAATTTTTGAGGTTAGGATTATGTTGTTTCATAGAATGATTTAAGTTTTTCACCTTTGCTATTTGTAGCTATAATGGTTATTAACATACAAATGAATTGTCCAGAAATATTTGGTAAATATTTTCCATTAATTTATCCAGGTGTGGCACCTTTGTTAGGCTAGGTCTTTGACTGCCCTGTAGTTTTTTCTGTAGTTATTTGTATGTTCAGGTTTCTACTGTTATTAAGGGAATTTTACTGATTTATAGATTCTTAGAAAATTGCCCATTTCAACTACATCTTCTCGTTTATTGGATTAAATATATGTTGTTTTCCTATAGTTAAAAAAACTCTCTAACTATAATTATTTCCTTTTTTATTCTAACGTTATGAGTTACCTTTTTCATTTTTTTAAATATCTTCCTCACACTTGCTGAATAATAGTCTGTTTTATTGTCTTTTCCAAGAACAGCTTTGTGTTGATTTTATTGATTGCCCATCTCTACTCCATATTTTAGCTTCCATATAATTAATTTCTACTTTTATTTTATAAACTGCTTCTATTTTTCTGGCTGGGTTTATTTTTTCATTTTTTGAACTTTTTTCCTTTGATAATTTCAGACTAACAGAAAAATTATCTGCATGTTTTTATTTATGCATGTTATTTTTTTAAAACCACTTGAATATAAATTAGGGGAAGTTACTTCTCATTATTTAAGTGTACATATTCTAAAAACCACAGTACAGTTATCAAAATCAGGAAGTTTAACTATGATCCAATACTATTATTTAAGCCACAGTCTGTATTTAAATTTTTTCAGCTGTACAGTAAGGTCATTTGTAATTACTTCTGTCCTATTCCAGGATATAATCTAGGACATGCATTGCACTCCCTTGTTGCCTCTGTAATGTCATTTAATCTGGAATGTTTCATTGGCTTTTTTTTTGCGTGTTTCTTGACCTTGACATTTCAAAAGTCAAGGCTAGTTATTTGGTTGTTTATTTTTGTTTGTTTTGTTTTTGCAGAATAGCCCTCAATTTGGGTTTATCTGATTAGATTAGTTCAGGTTATATACTTTTTGTTGTGATAATGTATTCTCAGCGCCTCATATCAGGAGTCAACCTGATGTTTATGGTGATGTCTATAAGATTTCTCTACTCCGAAGGTATTATTTCCCTTCATAATTAATAAGTAATTTGTTAGGACTCATGTTGAAATAATGTAAATATCTGTTCCCTAGCAATCTTTCACCTTTGGGTTTATTTTATTACTCTATTTCTTATCTATTATGTTGAAAGCTCAAGTTTATTTATTTCAGCCTCTTTTGTTTTCTAATGTGCTTAAGATTATGAATTTTTCTTAATATATCACTTTGAAATATTGTCCGGGAATATTTACAGTAGGGTTTGGGATGAAAGGAAATAGTAAGTGGGAAGATTGTTTATATTAATAATAATCTATTGCCAGGAAACTGGCAGTAGATTAGAAAAGAGTATTTTAAAGATGCCCCAAATCATCCATTAACATTATGTTTAAATTGTCAACGGAAAAAAGCCCAACTCTGTAAAATAATTTTAAAGAGATTTATTCTGAGCCAAATTTGAGGACCATAACCCGGAGCCACTGCCAAGAGGCCTCGGGCAAGTGGACTGATGTGACTGGGTTACAGTTTGTTTTTTATACATTTCAGGGAGACGGGGGTGGGGGGTGGGGTGGGGGGGTGGTGGGGGGGCTGGGGGGGGCGCGGGAGGGGGGGTGGTGTTACAGGTAATGTTATCAATCAATACGTGGGAGGCATACATTGGTTTGTCCCCAAAAGGTGGGACATCTCGAAGGGGGAGTGCTTACGGGTTATAGGTGTGTTTAAAGATTCTTTGGATTGTAACTGGTTAAAGACATGAAGCTTTGTCTAAAGGCTTGGAATGTTTTAACGTAAGGAGCTGTTAAGCCACCAGACATAGATTTGTTGTGTAAATTGAGGACCTGCAGGTTTGTCTTGCATACCTTTAGGCCTGTTAATGGGTTACAAAAGATGTCCCCAAGAATGGAAGGGGGCATGATGAGGCCTGTTTGACCTCCCTCCTGCTGGCAGACAATTTAATTTTAGGATATTCTTTTGGCCATGAGGGGGTCCATTCAGTCAGCTGGTGGGGGGTGAGTCTTAAAATTTTATTTTACTTCACACCAGTCTTGCTTTAAAGAACAAAGGATGTGGTTTTTAATGATCATGATTGGCACACCTATGAGTAATAGTAAGTTGTTGAAAATTATGAATTTAAGGGGTTTATTTCTTTAGTGCACCTGGTACCTTGGGACTTGTTTAATAAATATGCAACTATCTCAGACCATGTTTTTACCTTACCATTTCAGGAGCAGCGGCAATGGCATGGAAGAATCCTATTTCAAGCTGGTTTACTGCTATGCTCCACTGCTTTGGTGGAGGAATTTTATCCTGTATACTGCTTGCGGAGCCTCCGTTGAGGTTTCTTGCAAACCACACTAATATATTATTGGCATCTTCAATTTGGTAAGTGGCCATTATGGTGAACTATAGGACATTTCAAAAATTGTTTTGTAAATTGTTAGTAACATATAATTTTTTTCTTTGAAAAATATTTTATGTTTTTGAAAAGTTAGTGCATGTACAAGGAAGGAAGCCAAATAATGCCAAAAGTTTTATATGCAAAGTATGTTTCTTTCTTGCCCTTCTCTCCTTATCTTCTCCCAGAGGCTTGGTTATGGTGTGGGAGTCAAAAGTAGAAAGCCCTCCACCCCCATGAACTGTAACAGTGACACAGCTGGGAACATGGGAAGGGGTGGAGGGCTCCTGGAATGAGGAAGGCTTTGGTTTTTAACTTTGCTCTTTTGTAGAAGGATTCTGAAAGAAAACCAATAAAATGCACCTAAGCTATCAAAAAAGTTATCTTATTTATCTTTAGTAGAAACATTTCAAATATGAAAGGGCACCAAATATTTGGCCACAACTATTTATCTTGTGAACCTAATCCATATACACAGATATACGACACTATAAAATCATGAATGTGAACAACTAAAACTAAAAAAGTCCAAGTGATTATGGTTTATATATAATTGTTCTTGTCATGCTCTTTGTTGGATTTTTTTAGAACCTTGTGAAATCTTTAAACACTAATTTTATAGTTTTGAAGTGAAGGAAAAATGTTATTAGGAATTGCTTTAGATGCTTATAAATCCAAATTCAGTTTTTTTTTTTTTTTTTTTGAGACAGGGTCTCTCTCTGTTGCCGGGGATAGAGTACAGTGGTGTGATCATAGCTCACTGCAACCTCACACTCCTGGGCTCAAGCGATCCTCCTGCCTCAGCCTCCCTAGTAGCTGCGACTATACGTTCATGCTACCACACCTGGCTAATTTTTCTGTTTTTTGTAGAGACAGGATCTTGAACTCCTGACCTAAAGTGTCCCTCCTGCCTTGGCCTCCCAGAGTGCTAGGATTACAGGTGTGAACCACTGCACGCAGCCCAAATTCATTTATTCTTAAGAGGATTTATCTATCAAATTAAAAAAAATGTATAATAAAAATCAGAGCGCTTTGTTACATCTAAAGCAAAAACTATGCTTTTTATTAAAAACTATGTTAATTAAATATATAACATGTTAGGAACACTTAAATTTCATTTTATTGTGATAATTTTTAAATGTGTATGTCACCAGTTACAGAAAGTGATATTATAAATAATAGTAGCAAGGAGAAGAGTAATAGTGGAAACCTGTGTCCATGGAAACTAGGAGAAGTAGAATATAATATTTAATAGATAACATTTGTTGAGTTGTTACTATATGTCAACTAAATTCTTTATATTCATTTTCATAATCACAAAATTCCTACGACTTAGCTGTTATTATTATTCTCATATGACAAATGGGAAAACTGAGGCATAGAGAAACATTGCTATGATTTTCATATCTAGTAGGTTAACCTAGAATCAAAACAAGAAGTTTAACTTTAGAGCCTTCACATTTGTTTTTACATATACTTACATATTTTATATATAAATTTTTTTTTTTTAGAGACAAGGTCTCTCTCTGTTGGAGGATGGAGTGCACTGGCCCAATCATAGCTCACTATAGCCTCAAACTCTTGGGCTCAAGCGATCTCCCCACCTCAGCCGCCAGGCCTGGCTAAATTTTAAATTTTTTGTAGAGATGAGATCTCAGTGTATTGCCCAGACTAATCTTGGACTCCTGGCCTCAAGCCATCCTCCCATCTCAACCTCACAAAGTGCTGGGATTGCAGCCTCTGTACCTGGCCTTAGAGGCTCCACATTTAACAAGTAGTATCTCTCATAGATTTGTTTAACCATCTCTTGTAGTCTTCCAGTTGCTTGGTGTTTTGGAAAACTTTCTCAAGGACTTTGATTTCTATAATAATATTTTTAAAAGATACTAGCATTTTGGAAAAATTTTTAGGGTGTATAGATGCTAAAACAATATAAAAAGTAGAATATACAGAATCTGGCGCTTTCCCTCATTTCCACTTGTATTCCTATAGTATTAACCTCCACCATTTCTTGCCTGGACAATTGCAGGAGTTTCCTAAGGAGTCCAGCTGCTCCTTTGATTATCCCCATGAATTTATTCTTTGTGCAGCAGAGTGATTACAGTTGGCCCTTTGTATTTGTGGGTTCTGCATCTTCAGATTCAACCAACCACAGATAAAAAATATTTGGGGAAAAGAAACAATAAAAAATAATAATACAGCAATAAAAATAATGTAGTATAACAAGTATTAACATAGCATTTACATTTTATTAGGTATTATAAGTAATCTAGAGATGATTTAAAGTATAGAGGAGGATGTGTGTAGATTATCTGCAAACACCATGCCACTTTATATCGGGACTTGGGCATCTAAAGGTTTTGAGGGGGTTCCTGGAACCAATCCCCCATGAAGGGACAACTGTATTTTAAAATAAGCTAGACCGTGTCACCCATGTCCTCAGTAGTTTCTTATTAAGAACAAAATCCTCAGCTCTTAGCACGGCCTATAAAACCCTGAAAAATCTTCCCTTCCATTCCCTTTGATGTCATGTCTTGCCACTCTACTGCTCACTCTGCTCTAGCCACATGAGTGCTATTTCTTGGACGCATAAGGTGTTCTTCCACCTCAGCGCCTTTGTACTTAACTTTCTTCTCCCTGTAATGTTTTTCCCCCAAAAGGTTTATATTTTCTTTTATTAGAAAGGCTTTCCCTGACTGAAATAACACTTCCTCTCCCATGACTATCACATCAGTCCTTTTTTTTCTTCTTAGACTTATTACTACCTGACATGTTATCTGTTGATTTTTTTATTTTGAGCTGTCTCAGTCCACTAGAAAAACAGCCTGTCAGAGCAGGGACTTTGTTTTGTTAACTGTGTGCCAAGTACTGTTCTAGAATCAGTAAATAGATCGCTAAAGGAATGGATTACTATCTACTGTTACGTTATAAAGGATTTCTGTATTTGAGTAGTAAGGACTTATAGAATTATTAGTGGATCCCTTAAATGAAATAAAATTTCTTGTCTATAAACATGCTTTCTTGGTTTAAACTGAAAGATATGTTAGAAATGGAAAATAAAAATTGCATTTTTTAATACAATGAATTAATATAGTATTAATTAACCTCAGATGTTTTATTATCTCCATTTTACATAAAAGGTAATTGAGGCTTAGAGAGTTGGTTAATGGCAGCATCTGGATTTCAACTCAAGCGTTTAGTCTATTATCTTAATCATGAGGAATTTTCACTATGAACAATTTGATTTTTTAACTTATAATTTCAAGTAATACTGAACAGTTACAAAAATATAAAATATATGCAAAGTATAAAGAATTATCATATAATGAAAACTTATATATCCATCCTGTAGACTAAGAAAAGAATTGTCACTTAAAATAATCTTTTTATTATACAGTGAAAAAATTCAGAAAACCACAAAAACTAAACATATGACCTAATGAATTATTATAGGGAACATCCTTGTAACCACTACCCAAGTCAAGAAATATAAATTTATTGTCCATCCCAGAAGTCCTTTCTGTGTGTCCCGTTCCAGTCATAACCCACTTCCCACCTTAAGTAACCATTATAGTAACACATATTCTAACTTTTATGGTAATCACTTCTTTGCATATTTTTATAGTTTTATCACCCAGTGTTCATCCCTAGACATTATAGTTTAGTCATGCTCATTACAAATTTTGATATGTTTCTTAAGTTTTTTTTTTAATTACCACTTTGTTCCTTTGTTTTCTTTAAAATTATCTGTTGAAGAACCAGAGCCATTTGACCTGTAAAGTCTTCCATAGTCTAGAGTTTGATGATTGCATATTCATTATATCCCTCTGTTCTCTGTGATTCTATAAAATTGGCAGATTGATCCAGAATCCAAAGCAGAGTCAAGTTAGGTCCTTTTAGCGACTTTAAAGAGGTGCAAATTTTCTGATTGGCTCTCTTTTGTGACATTAGCACCCTTTTACACTTAATGTGTGTATCTGTTAGTTAAATAGGAATTATAAAATGATGATAGTCTAGTTCTGTCTTTTCTCTTTATTTATTGTTGGAATATTATAAATAGATACTTCTCACTTGTTATTTGATAAAGCAGTTTTATAGTTCATTTAGGGAAAGGTGAGATAAATGCTTGATTCTTTCCCTTAACCAGTTTTCAAGATAATGCATTGGTCTTCTGTCATTCTCCAAAGATGACCAATTTAAAAAAAAATAATATGAGCTTATGGATTTAAGCTTATTTCATTGGTTTCAATAAATTTCAGTTATTTTCATTGTTGAAGCTCAAATTGTCCCATCTTTGGCCAGTGGGAACCTCTTCAAATTGACTCCTGAGACTTTGTATTAGCTTCCTTGTTACTTAGTGTTGTAAGATTCATCTTGTACCTTTCTTCTGGAATCACTCGTTTCTCTGAGAAGCTCTGGTTTCTTTTTAGTGAGAAATGGCATTTTGAGACCATAATATGAGTGCTGGAGATGCTCATTGTTACTGGGTTGATCATTGTTTCTAGAGCTTTTCAGTGAACAGAGCTAGGGAGAATAAAGATAATATAACTTACAAATTCACATTGATATTTCTAATTCACATTCAGGACTATAAAGCTTTTATTTAACTTTTCTGTATTTTACATATGTATCTCCTTTTGGAAGAATTTTGGTCCTTAAGGGCATAAGATATGATAGAATTAAAATATTCTAACATTACTAATTTATTCTGTATTATACACACAGTAGTCTTAGAGTAACAGTACTAAGACTTCTACTGGAATGGTTACTAAAAACATTTTTTGTATATACATTTTTCGTTTTCTCATTTTTATTAAAATAGATGTTACTGTTTTATACTGTCCTAGTTTTATAGCTATTACATACTATACTCTTCTCAGTCCTCATTCATTCTTAGTTTTTTAGCTAAATTTGTTTTTGGTGCTTATCACCAGTCCTTATATGTATCTCTTGCTAGTGATCTTGGTTGTCTAAAGCTTATTTATTCTCTAGTTTTGAAATAGTAGGTTGCAGTTTTGATCTGTTT
Organism: Cheirogaleus major; assembly: GCA_963574435.1. Classification (NCBI taxonomy): domain Eukaryota; kingdom Metazoa; phylum Chordata; class Mammalia; order Primates; family Cheirogaleidae; genus Cheirogaleus; species Cheirogaleus major. The sequence continues at coordinate 34,753 of CAUYPO010122279.1, forward strand.
TGTGGGCACATTTTCTTGAGTGCTTTCATTGTCTATAGGAATTTACTCTGCTTCTTTTTTCTTTTTGTTTTTTGCCCAACAGCATGGAATGTCAACTGCTTCTTTTTTTTCTTGTAGTAAGTTTGTATAGTATTTGACCTTGATGATTTTTGTTGGTCATTTTTATATGAAATTGGTTTTCTTGAACTTTCAGAATGAAGTAAAATTCAGGAAAGATTTTTTGACTTCACAAAGCTTCTGCTTCTATTGTTTTTTTTATGTAGTGTTCAAAAGATGGTGACCTGCTTTCTGAGATTTCTTGGGTCTCTTCCTCTTCCTCAGTTTGGTTTAGACCTTTGCTGTCTTCCATTGTTCTGTCATGCTCAGTTTTGATTCTCCTGAAGCAGTTTCTTCTCAGTGTTGGACTTGTTTTAGAAGAGAGCCCTGGTGGATCAATTTTGAAAGCTCATAGGGACTAAATTACTCCAACTCTTTCAGAACTTATCAGGGGACCCTTTGTCTTATCTGGTGTTAGAGATGCCAGACCTTATCCCTGTTGTAGGGATTTTTTTCTTTTTTGTTTTGGTTTTTTCCAAATTGGCCTGCTGTGCTTTCCAATGAATACTCATTAACTATTTTGGTATTACTTTGGTCTTAAGTTCATCAGCTACCACCTTATTGCTTTCTTTGTCCTACTAAGTAGTGCAGATCTCGTGGGTGTTAGTGATTTGTCTCTACGCACTTGCATTTTGGGGTTTGAAGGGATACCTTGTCATATAGTTTTGTTATAAGTTCAGTTGACCCTTGAACAACACGGATTTGAACTGAATGGGGTCACTTATGTGCAGATTTTCTTCTGCCTCTGTCACCCCTGAGAAAGCAAGACCAACCCCTCCTCTTCCTTCTCCTCCTCAGCATATTCAACGTGATGGCGAAGAGGATGAAGACCTTTATGATGATCCCCTTCCACTTAATGAATAGTAAATATATTTTCTTTCCTTAAGATTTTCTTAATAATATTTTCCTTTCTCTAGATTACTTTATTGTAAGAATACAATGTATAATACATATAACATACAAAATATGTCTTAATCAACTGTTCATGTTATTGGTAAGGCTTCTGGTCTACAGTAGGATATTAAAATTAAATTAAAATTTTGGGGAGTCAAAAGTTATATGTGGATTTTCTTTTTTTTTTAATTTCAGCATATTATGGGAGTACAAATGTTTAGGTTACATATATTGCTTTTGCCCCACCTGAGTCAGAGCTTTAAGCATGTCCATCCCCCAGATGGTACATACCACACCCATTAGGTGTGAATATACTCATCCTCTTCTCCCCGCTCCCACCTGCCCAACACCTGATGAATGGATTTTCAAGTTCATTGGGGTTGGCGTCTCAACCCCTGTGTTGAGGGTGAACTGTATTGCGCATGGAATTTTGGTCTTGCTATCTAGTTGTTCTGTGTGTTTTTATGGGGATTTGAAGAGATCGAAGTGTTATGCAGCCACTACCATCTTCCAAGGACACTTGCCATTAGTTTTGAAGTCCCCTATATGCTCCTCTCCCATTCTATCTCCTCCCTCCTTTCTCAGGGGTATTCATTACCTTTAACTTTGTGATGCCCAATAAAACAATTAGAACCAATAAAAATGCATATCAACAGAAGAATAAATGAAATACAGATATTAATATAATGTCATATTTAATAGAGTTTAAGAATCACTTTCCCTGTAACTCAGTAAATCTACAGTTAAACATATGCCAAAAGAAAATCTTGCTGATGTACATTAGTAAATAAATATAAGAATCTTCTTAGAAATGCTATTTATAATAGGAAAAACTAGAAACAACTCTCTGTCAACAGAGAAATGGATGAATAAATTGACATACTAATTCCATTGTGCTATACACTGGTGAAAATTAATAAATTATAACTATACACAATAACAATGAATCTCAGGAATATACGTTGAACAAAAAAAAACTTTTAAGTCACAGAAAAATACATAGGATTTCACTTATAAAACTTTCAAAAACTATATTAAGGATATAAATATATGCTAAAACTGTAAGAAAAGCAAAGATTTGTTTATTTTAAAATGGGGTGTTACATTTTTTATAGTTTCCTGGAATTTTTTTTTTCACTCAACATTATGTTACTAAGATTCATCCATGTATTTGTATGTGGCTGTAGTACATTCCTTCTCACTGTTGTATAATCTTTCATATTAATATTTATATTTTATTCTTTTATTGATGAGCATTTTCGATGAGTGTGGGTATTTTCTTGGGCATTACAAAATGACAACAATAACAGCAACCACTTATGTAGCATTTACTATGTCCCAGGCAGTCTAAGTGCTTTACGTGTATTATCTCACTTAAACCTCACAAGAATCCTGTGAGGTAGGTATATTTTATTTTTATTTAACAGATAATGCAACTGAAATGTGGAGTGGTTAATAACTTGCCCAAGTTATCGCAGATATAGGGTAGTTGGAGCTGGGATTAAAACATAGAGTATCTAGTCCTTTACTCTGTGCTTATACAGTATATTGTTTTGTACTCTGGAAAGAGGAACTTTATCTTCATAGACCCTTAGATATAAAAAATGATGCTGGCTTAAAGGCATAGTATATTTTACTCTTTTCTTTGTTAAAGTTTTAATATTTAGAACACATTTGTAATCTTTGCTTCATTTGATTTTAAGTTGAGAAATAAAATAGTGTTTGGAATGTACTTTAAATCTAGCAAGCAAGGTCATTATCTTTAGTACAATAGCTCATAGTGCATACATCTGGAGACTAGCGCCATCTACTGGCAAAAAACCAACTTGATATGTTATGGTATAGTTTTATTGCTTGTAAGACAGACACTGTATGCTTTCATGGGCTTTTTTGATTTGAAAAGCTATTTCTGGGGAAAATATCTTATCATTTTTCTATGTATTGATTTTTGTGCCCCAGTGTTTTCCTTAAGCTTCCAAGTATCAATTATTATATATTCTACATTTGCATAACTGAGATTACATGTAGATGACAAAAAATATAAGAAAATGTATAATTTTATAGGTGTAATTCTGTCAATCTTTTCCAAAGCATATACATAAAATTAATAATTTTTTAGAGTAATAAGAACAAGACAAAGCTGTAATATTGAACTAACATGAACTGTATTTAGTTTATCATTGTGTTTTGGCTTAGTTAAGTGATACTGTGTTTGATAGAGAAGTGGAATTGATGGTTAAGTGAAAACAGAGTTCTTAGTGACTAATCCTGGGAAACTTCTCTCTGCTCAAACTTTGGTATCAACCTAAATTCAGCTGTCATTTTTTCTTAAACTAGTTTAGCTTTCATTTGTTAGTGGCTTAGGATTTTGTTTGTACCCTGTTTTAGGCCAACTTTTATTCTTTTGTCATTTTTTTCCCTCTTCATTAACTTAACCTATGTGAGTTAAAAATGTATGAGAAATCAATTGTCTTCTGATTCTATTTCTTTTCTTTTTCTAGTATGTATTCTTTAGGCACTTTACAATTTAAAGTTACCTTAGATTTGACAATTTTAGTTGAAGGTGAAATTATAATCTTTACAGAAAGAGGACATGACGATTACTTAATATTAATAAGTTTTGATTGAATGGTTTATTAAAGGAATTTTAAAAAGCTAATTTGTGTTATAGAGCAGGAATTGTTTAGAGAGCCATTTGTCTGATATGTTTACTTGTTAGGTCTACTGAGCATAATAAACAATTGTTGTTTTACCCTGTGGCTATCTAACACTCAAATGAGAATGATTTTTTTGTGTAAAATGTTATTGTAGATATACTTATCTATATCTTACTTATCTATACTTATTGTAGATATACTTTATAAATATCTGATTAAATATAATAAAGAGTTATTTATAAAGAAATAGCAAGCAATAATTACAAATTTTATATAGTATGCCCTAATGTCACATAATTGAATATAAAAAGTCCAAGACTGCTGTTGTAATAGTTTAAGTTTTTAACTCATGTTAAAGATAGGCTCAGTGTAGAGAATGAAAATGGGGTCATTTGTAATATTATTGTTTTTATTGTTTCTTTTTTGAATATTTTACTTGTGAGCATCAGTTGCTGCTAAAGCAAAAAAAAAATCTCCCCTTCTTGATCTATAATAGATACCAAAATATTTTTATTTTATTAAAAGTACATTTAAAATTGATTATTTAAGTATATATACTCTTTTTTCCCCCATTATTTAAACAATATCCTGGAAATTTATTCTGTATTTAAAGAGAGTAGTATACAGGGACTTTCAAATATTTTATGGACATGTAAAAATTTTAAATCTTACTATTTTCAAAAATCTTATAAGAACATATAAAATTTTAAATTAAACCAGTCATTTTCACAAATCTTTTTACTACTCTCAGATAATTTATTCCTTTTTTTAAGCTCTTTAATTATCAGCCGATTCTTTGATTTGATATATTTTATATTTTGCCTCCAGATTGACTGCTAATAAATGATTTAATTCAGAGCTACTTTTCATCATGCTGAGTTTTAGGTTAGAGGATAACAAGATGAACAATTCCTGTCATCTAAGGACTATTATAATTTATTATGAGCATTACAGTCTTTCTTATATTATAAAGAAAAATGTATAAAGAGCTATTTTGAGGCATAGGAACCAATTGGTTTAGTTGTACAGAGCCATCAGAATGTAGTCTGAGCCGAGAAGATTAAATAAAACAAAACCCCCAAAGTCTATGGATATGGTAGTATTTAAGTGGGACCTTGAAGAATAGGAAGGAATTGGTAAGTGGAGACGAAGAAGAAAGAATGGCTTAGGTTAAACAAACCATTGTATCTTGTGTTCAGTCTCTGAAGCAGTATTTTGGCAAACATTTTGTATTCCATGAACTTTCAAGAATTCTGACTTTACGAATCATGAATTGCAATAAGAATAATAGCTTCTTTTAAAAGAAACATGATACTTCTTTCATGCTATGTATTTTATACCACCCCATTAGAAAGAAGAAATGTTCTGCTTTAAGCACAAAATTGTCTACCAGAGTATTTTAGGAATAGAGGGGAAAAAAGGAATGTGTTTTTCAATAGATAGAACTGCTAGTATTTGAACAGATGCTTAGAACAAATGAAGTTTAAAAAAATAATTTACAACAGGGGGTGAATTATTCTTTAATCACAATTTAATTTTGTTAAAACTTAAGTTTAGACAACTAACTTAAAGAATAAGCTTCATATTTTTTCAACTATATGAAAATATGTTTTTCTTTCACATAAATCTGACGCCTTATGAACTGTCACTTATCTTTGTATAGATTACAGTTTATGTCATGCACAAAGGGGCTGGTGAAGAAGTTAGTGGGGGTTGAAATGTAGCCCTTGCTCAGTTACCAAAGGTCCTTTTCTCTAATTCATTTTCCCAGAAGACAAAAACACTGTGTAGCTAGAGGAATCCCTACCCCTGGAAGTGATTATACATTTGCTTTATTTTGTTAGTGGATTCAGCACTTAGATTCTAGAACAGTACAGGCACAAATGAGGAACTCAGTAAATATTTCACACATCTATAGAGTATTCAGAAGTCTAAAATTTACATTCTCCTCTGATCATGACTTTTTGGCAGATTACATATGTTTTGTGTGATTTAAAAAATTGACTCCCTACCCAATCTGTGTTTTTATTGAATTCAAGTTCAGTGTTTATGTGAATAATTCCGTTTGTTGTGTTTTGCCAGATTGTTATTGCTGGTAGGTAAGATTTTTATTTCTGTTCTTCTGATTCCATTCATATATTAAAATATTACAATTTTAATTTCAGGTATATTATATTTTTTTGCCCGTGTGACCTAGTTTCCCAGGGCTATTCATTTTTACCTGTTCAACTCCTGGCTGCAGGAATGAAGGAAGTGACCAGAACTTGGAAAATAGTAGGTGGAGTCACACATGCTAATAGCTATTACAAAAATGGCTGGCTAGTCATGATAGCTATTGGATGGGCCCGAGGTAATATTAATGATATGTGTTCATAAATTTTCTGTTACTGGTGTACCATAGCTACTCAACAGTTCTCCCATTACTTTAATGGGGATCACTGTACTTTAATAACAGGCTTTTTGGAAGGTGAAAACCTTTTTCTTTTCAGTTAGTTTAAAACTAGTACTTTTTAGTAGTACTGGTCATCAGCCATTATTTTGTGCCTGGCTATTTATTACATAAAGTTTTTGTTTTTTTTTTCCTTTCATTTTATTATATTATGGGGGTACAAATATTGTTAGGGTTACATATATTGCCCCTGTATTACATAAAGTTTTTATGATTTGTTTGATTAGTAGCTCAGAATCAGAAGGATTCATAGTTAATTAAGTATAGTGCCACCATAAATACAGGTTTAAATAAGAAAGTGTGTGATACCTGTAAAGAAAAACATTTCTCTGTCATTTCTGTGTTTTTTTTTTTTCCATTCTGAATTACTGGAAATAATATGATTGATTATGGGTTCATGTTCACTTTGCATCACTTACCTTTGTTGTTGTTTTGTATGTAGGAATTGAACAAATTTCTCTAACCTCTTGTATAGTGTACTTCACCTAAAATCAATATCAGGAAAGGAAATGATAAAACAGAATTTTTTTTCAGTTGTGAAACAAATCTCTAGTCATATCTTTGTGTCTGAGGCCCCAGTTTAACCTCAATTATGGTACAACAGACAGTTCTATGCTGGTGAAAGGGAAGAATTACAATTGTTTCAGTACCTTAAATAGACAAGGCAACTTTTTTCTTTATCCCAAGAATTATATTGTAAGAATCCTAATGGAATTTTAAATCAGGTGATAGAATTATGGCTCCCCTCAAATATTTTTTCGAGAAAATTTGGCTAAATGTTCTTGTTTTATTTTCTTATTTTTAGGTGCAGGTGGTACCATTATCACAAATTTTGAGAGCTTGGCAAAAGGAGATTGGAAACCAGAAAGTCATGAATGGCTGAAGATGTCCTAGTAAGTTGGTATAAATTATACTGAGACCTGGATTTTTATCCTCAGATGGTACCAAATTTCTTTTCAAGAACATTTTGAGGTCTCTAAATGTAGATGAAATATAGCTGAAAATATAAATAGTAATGATAATGGGAAGAGAGCTAGCAAATTTTATTCTTTCAAAAAGTTTGCTCTCTCAAATGTAGTTTAAAATAGTAATAAATATTGATTCCCTTCTCTGTGAGTACCTCCCTTTAGAAAACAAAACCAAATAAAAATCTCTGGATTGTTGGAGAATTGTGGGAAGAGTGTGTGTTTATGAAACGAGAACTACATACAAACAGACTTCTGGGTGGGAATGACTCAATTACAGGCTCACAGCATTTTTATTAATGACTACAACATCACCCAGATTTCAGATTATACATAGTTCTGATAGTAAAATGTCAAGTTTATGAGAACAAATCGATGCATATCATGAAGCACTGTGAGTTACTTTAAAAAATGACAGTTGAGCTTAATTACATATAAGAATAAAGAAAAGATTAGAGGAAATAACCCATTCCATACTTGTAAGATGCACACTGCCTTTTGCATCTATTTAAGAGAATCTAATCATTACCTGTTTTCTAAAGACACTGACCCAGTCTTAAATAGGTCACAGATATATTTCTGATACATCTAAAAGTGAAGTAGAGAAATGACTGTTCCCACAATTCAAGAAGGAAAAGTCTTATAGTGGCCATAACAATCAAGGTGAGGAAAGACTTCATGTAAAAATAAGCTCATTTTCTAATTAAAAATGGATTAAAAGATTATAAATGGATCAAAAATGAAGGTAAAAAAACAGTATGATGAATTACATTTAAGTGAACTAACAAATTCCAGGATATTTAACTTGGAAAGTACCCCTTAAAATTTGAATGAGGTGGCTTAGAAATAGAACAAAGGAGGCTTTGATGGTTGATAAGTTATAAATAAGATATTAGTAGTATTCAGCAGAAAATTTCCTCATTTTGAGCATATGCCTTGAATCATCTTCCATGAAGCATTTTTTTGGGCTTTTATAACCAGAAACAAATTGTGTTTCTCCTCTGTTCAAAACCTAGCAGTACTCCCCAAATGGACTATATGGCCCTCCAAGATCTGCCTCTCCCCCATACCCAGTTCGCCTTGATCTCATCTCTTGTTATTGTCTCCCTTGCTCACTCCACTCTATATCCTTGAGCAAACCAGATATGGCCTGGTTTAACTCTAGATTTTCTCTCTGCCTAGAATCTTTTTCCTCAAATGGCTAACTCCTTTATCTACTTTTCTCAAAGTATTTTCTCAATGCTTACCCTCTTAGTGAGGGCTACTTTCCTTAAAATTGCAACACCTCCCTTTATTTTTCTTTTTTCCACATTTATCACTTTCTAATGTATTCTATAATTTACTTATTCATTATGTTTATTGTCCTCTCCCCTTGGCTTCTATCCCCAGTCTTCAAAGAATACAAAGTGCCAAGGACAGAGATTTCTGTCTCTTTTGATTGCTCTTGGGTCCCAAGAACCTAGCACATAGACACTCAATACATATGAGATGAATGTATGAATTATCAACAAATGGGTCAGGTGAGATAGAGCATTGCTCTATTATGATCTGTTCTGTGTTTGTGTACAGTCATGTGTTGCTTAACAACAGGGGTACATTCTGAGAAAAGTGTCATTAGGTGATTTTGTCATCATGCAAACATCACAGAACATACTTACATAAACCTAGATGGTATAAGCTACTACATATCTAGGATATATGTATAGCTTATTGCTCCTAGGCTACAAATCTGTATAACATGTTACTACACTGTATACTGTAGGCAGTTTTAGCACAATGGTAAGTTTTTGTGTATTTAAACATAGGAAAGGTATAGTAAAAATATGGTATGAAAGAATGGTGTACCTGTATAGGGCACTTACCATGAATGGAGCTTGCAGGACTGGAAGTTGCTCAGAGTGAGTCAGTGAGTGAGCAGTGAGTGAATGTGAAGACCTA